>CATIWQ010080918.1:0-23010 GCA_949673415.1 Euphorbia schlechtendalii | reverse complement strand
TACAGAAATTGGTATATTAAAGTTATAAACCGTTGCAATATATTTACCGTTACAATAGTCAAAATAGACAAAATAAAATACCCATTGCAATAGCTTATTTTAGCATAGCAATAAAGCTAACCGTTGCGATAATATTACATCAGTGACAACCGTTGTAAATATGCATTACATTATCATCTACCGTTGCATCTTGGCATTGCATTAACCTCAAGTGTTGCATTTTGTTGTTGCAATAGCCAAAACCGTTGCATTTGAGCATTGCAATTGTGAAATTATGTAGTAGATGATTTGAGCATTTTAGGGCAACAATCAATCAGTTACAGCTCGCGTTTGGAACTTACAAGGCAACCTCATCGCCCTAAAAAACATTTTCTTGCTTCAAATAATATTTCTTGTTCCAACCAGCAGCTTATACAAATTCTAAATATCAAATTATTATCTGGTTTAAGTAATTTATCATGCAACAAATCGTAATTACTACGGATTTTTTTCGCGCTTGTTTCTTCAATAATTTTTAAAATAACAAGGAAAATTGATTGAAGTTGTGTATTTTAAACTTTGTTGGAAGTTAACAAAAACAGTCAAGATCACAAGTAATTAAGTTAGAGACAAATAAAATATTTTGGTTTTGACAACATATGTGCATAGAAGGCACGGAGGTCCTAGCAAGCATATATAATCTCTTTGCATCCAATTCCGGATTAATAAGGTCATGTATCAGGTTCCAAAAATTATTTATCTTTGTTAATTTTTGAGATACATGTCATTCATGGACCCGGAATGATTTACCCCATGTAGCAAGATAGTTGAAGCCATTGCTCATCCTCCCGCCAATTATGCTTTTATAAGTGCCTTCATTTGGGTATTGTCTATATAATTAATTGTACTTTTTTTAGTACCTCTGTTACACGTTTGTAGTCATATGACTTTAGCATCCGAATAACTTGGCCAGACTCCCAGTCTTCCCCTTTGGCAATGTTATATTTTCTCGCATGTCACTGTTGTTGCTCTATATGATACCAGATTTATATGTATGTAAAAAGCATACAGTAAAATATTAAAGAAAAAAGATTTTGCAAAACAAGAGAGAAAAATCAAGTTTCATAAATCTAGTCACGGAAATCGGCATGAAAAGAAAAGATGATCATGGGGCCAAACAGAATCAATCCGCTTTCATGTATTCAAATACCATTTTAAAATTGCTCAAATTGTTAGAAACCATTATAGTATCAATTACACTCTCTCCTCAATTTTATATAATTACTAATTAAGTAATATCATCTCATCTTGTATTTTATTAACTCCTAAAATTGGCAAAAATTAAAGATTATACACCCAAATTAGCTACGTTTGCATGTGACTTGCCACTCCTTTCATCATAACACACTTTATTTTATTATTGTCATTTTGGAAAATTGACTTTTTAATCTCACTTAGACAACAATATTTCCATGGGCTGCTATCTAAATGCCCAAAATTAATACCTCAACACCCAAATGAGCATCTGTTGGATACATTAAGCGTCAAAAATATCATTTCACCATATATATATGTTTATAAAAATATTTATTCCAACCACCCAAGGTAAAAGTGATTTTTCTATTTTAATGCATCTTAAAGACTCAAAATGTATTAAAATTCAATTTTTATCGAAAAGTTGAATTTCTTGTTTTTCAAGTGTTTTTAATCAAATGATAATGTGTAACAAGGTCATAGTTCAACACAACACAACACCAAACCACTGTTTCGAACTAGTATATTTTCAATATAGTATACATATAAGATTATGTATGCTATAAAGTATTCACCTTACGTAATAAAACATTAATTAATTAGCTAGCAATATAAAGCTTAAACTATTAAATTAATATTATTGACAACTGATAGAGTATCGATTTTTTGTATTTCTAGGTTGTGTTTCATGTAACAAATATAAAGTGAAGTAGAGTAATTTTTATTATATTTAATCTTTATCTGGTTGTGTTTCATGTAACAACTGATACAGCATCTTTTATGTTTGACCAAATACAATACAATCTTCCTACGTTTTATTTAATGAAAATAAAATGAAATAGAATTTTTTTTCTTATATTTTTAGTTGGATTGGAGTAAAATAGAACTAAACTGAGATTCATTCATTATAAATTATTAATCTGTCAAAAAATCCCGTCTAAACGGTTGATTAGGTCGATTTTTAAAACATTGATCAAAGCCAATAATTATGATATTTTCCTAGTGTTTAACATGTCGTATTCCTTTTATGTTGTGGTGCATTTAATTTATCAAGTTTTCAATATAAAACAATTAGTTTACTAACTAAGTAACGGAAAATGAAAATTACGCGTGGATATTATAATGTGTTATTTTTTATCTAATTTTTTGTATTATGCAACAATTTCTTTTTTAATATATCATATTTTAATATTGTAAAATATTTATAAAATGTTCACATTTATTCTAATCTCAGTTAGTTGACATATCAAACTTTAAAACCATGGTTCAAAGGTTAATGATGATTAAATTTGATAAGCGGTGCATTGGTATTTCAATCAATCTCAGCCATTCATTTAATTTTAATGATTGAGATTAATTTAGTTGCTTGTGAAATATACAATAAAATTAAATTTCAACCATTTAAATTAAATAGATGGTTAAGATGAACCGAAATTTATTAATTTACCAAATTTGAAATCTGGAGAATCTTTATTCATGATCCAAATAACTTAATTACTTTGAAAAGTATAGTGGCATTTGAGAAATCACAGGTGTTATTAATTTTCTTTTGGTACAAATAATAATTTTGGGTTGGGCGTGTCTTTTGGTGGAGGAATGCTTGTCACTTGCTTCTTAAGGTCTCCTATCTCTCAATATGCTGCTTCTTCTAGTTGCAACTTAGAGAGAGAAACAAATCTCTCGTATTTGCTTCCGTTCTCTCTCTGCTGCTTAAATGGAGAGGCATGTGTGCAAGCTTTGTACTAGGACTTTTGCAAATGGCAGAGCATTAGGCGGTCATATGAAGGCTCATTTGGCTGCTCTGCCTCTGCCTCCCAAGATGACGGCGACTCGCCCCCAAACCGGTTGCCGTTCTGAGTCGTCATCATCATCGTTCTCCTCCTCCGGCGAAGATCAGGATGAAGAAATCGACGACCGAGCCGTTGAAGACAAGGAAAAAGCTGCTGCTCTGGCTTATCAATTGAGAGAGAATCCCAAGAAGAGCTTCAGGTTTGCAGATCCTGAGTTTTCTTTTGCTGTGGTTGCTACTTCCGTTGTTCTAGATAGAGAGAGCGAGACTGAGTCACGAAATCCAACTCGTCGACGATCTAAGCGAACTCGGAAATCGGATTTTGGCGGAAGCCTGGAGCAGAATTTTGACCTGAAGAAACTAAAGCCAAAGGTCGAGGAGTCGCTGTCACCACCGCAGTCGCCATCACCGCCGCCGCCGGCAGCTCCACCAGCAGAACCAGAACCGGTAAGCTCCGTTTCCGATACTTCGCCTGAAGAAGATGTAGCTATGTGTCTTATGATGCTATCAAGGGATGTTTGGATGAGAATCGAAGCTGAAGATGAAGGAGAAGAAGAAGAAGGAAACAAACGGTTAATGAAAAAAGAAAAATCAATCGGAGATTTGAAATTGGAGATCGGAGAGGAGATCAAAGTGCGGAAAATTCGCGGCGGAAAGTTCAGATGTGAGAAATGCACGAAACTGTTTCGATCTTCACCGGCATTACTGGCGCATAAGAAGATTTGCAGTCTAAATGGAACAGAGCTAAGAAATACGGACGGAAATGAGAGAATTTTCGAATGTCCGTACTGTTTCAAGGTGTTCGGCTCAGGGCAAGCACTCGGCGGCCATAAAAGATCACACCTAAGAAATTTAGATTCTTCAACAACCGCCGCCGCTGCTACAGTTTCAGCTTCTGCTGCTGCTGGTGAAAGTTCATCTAAAATCGGAATCAACTTGATAGATCTTAACTTGCCAGCTCCAATGGAGGAAGACGAATTCAGTGTGGTATCTGATGCCTAACTTGAGATCTAATTAATTACAATATAATTAATCGTTTTCTTAATGTTAATTATAAGATTATATGACTTCTTAATTTCACCGATTATTTCATACATTAAATGCTTTTTGGGTAGAATTTTGTCCTGAATTAAAACAAATTCATTGATTTCGTTGAATTTTCCGCACATTGGTGTGGATTTATTAGTATTGATGTTCATATTGCTTATCTGAAAATTCAATTTTTCTTTATTGGACTTACCAACTCATTTATTGCTAAAGAATTCATTGGTTAAGAGTTTAATTTTCCCCCAACTTTCCCTTTTATTGTTTTTCTCATTCCTGTTCACGTGTTGTGTAACAGCAAATTTATGTGTAGTTGTTGTTGCTTGTTCTAACTGCTTAATTGAAAATCATTAATTATAATAATAAAAAAAAAGAATTGTTTTATAAGGTAGTTTTAGATTATGGGTTGTGGACCTAAATTAGAATTTTTCTGTGCTGTGATGTGCCTTTTGTAAGTACAAATAAAAAGCCTTATAATTCTGTTAATGTGTCCTCTTGCAGTTTCCAGCTGTTCTTCTTAACCGTCTACTGTTACTCAACTGCCCTTTCCACATTCTCATCGACTATTTTTTATATTTTTCTATTCTACATTGCAATTCTTTATGTTTTTTTATACGGTAAACCTACATTGATTAACCCTTTCAATGTCAGAATTATACATGTTAGGTGGCATGGAAATTCTAGACATTTGTGTTATCACATTTCGTATCGATGTTAATAACCGAAACTTGACATGTTTCCCCCAAACTTTTTAACCTATATTTTTTAGAAATGACGTTTCCTGTATTTGTTGTTGTATGCATGCTGCATAGGGTTTATGTTTATAAATACTCTTAGAACTCGTTAAAAATATTAGATGCACTTTGTGGATGGTTTCTCCCTTTTCCTTTTGTTTTTCAAAACATTTGTGGGAGCTCGCTTTCTGGAAAGACGGCAAAGAACAATGTAAATTGCGCCTTTACTTTTCATAATTTTTTTTATTGAAATAAGCTTAGACGAAGGTTGTTGGGATATAGTTTGAACTATTGATCTCTTCCCGTTAAGAATTTTTTAAAAAAATTGACTTAGAAAATTAGCTCAGTAGACAAATCTCTTTAACATTAGAAACTATTTTTATAAACGTGTGTACAATGTTGATATTGCCTTCACATATTTTTGGACTGACTTAATCAACTAAATGCTCTTACTAGTCCGGCTTGTGACTTGTCAGTTTGCCATTGTTTTTCCGAGATTTAAAATTGTCCCGGAAAAAAAACTTGTAAGATGAGTTTTTTTGGAATGTCGATGATAAAGACAATACTTGTAAGATAGTTTTTTTGGGAAAAAAATCCTCTGTCCCCAATGGTATTCTCATGTCTGTCCTCCCAATCAAAAAATATCACGTGTCAACTTTTATTGTATTTTAATTTAAAATGTAAGAGATAGAAATGAATAATTATTAAAATTAGGATATAAACGGTAAAGACTATGGCTTTTAAAGAAGGTCGTTTGGACATATTTTAGGTGAGCTGTCTCTCCTAAGTCCTAATTAAGTGGTAGTTTCGTTCATAGTAAAGTGATTTAACTACAGGCTTTACGGTGTAATGAAATAAAGGTAGGATTTTGAAAATCCGAAAAAGGGTTCAAGATCATTAATTTGAAGAAAGAGTCAAAAATTAAAAGACTTGAGATGAGAACATTTACTTGAAATGGGGGACCGATAATTAGGCTATGGAGGATGACAAGAGAGAAACAGAGAAAAGATCCAAAAAAGGCCTTCATTTTCTGCCTTGAAATAAACGAAATAACCGGGCAAAAGGTTGCCAATGCCATCGAAGAATCAGTCAGATTTCTATTTTATTATTTTAGGCAAAATAATAGAAAAAAAGAACATATTTTCTTTTACTTTCATACTAAGGTTATATGCTATCCTTAAATTACAAGGGAATCAAAGATAAAGATCATTTGAGTAACGAAAATATAGCATTTCCCATTTTTTTTTTTTTTCAAAATATTAATGCTATTAATTATCAAGACTTTTATTTGGCGCTGAAAATACTTGTTTTTGGCTCCTTCTTAATGCATGTGATTTCTTGCGCCGAAGAATCCCAGATTTAAAGCTTTACTAGCGCCCTCATGAGTACAAAACATCTGTCTTTTTTCTGTTTTTCACCAATAGAAAAAATATTGTTTTCTTTTACTTCAAATTCCTAATTATTAATCAATTTTTTTGGAAAATTGTTTTAATTATTAAAATATCCTCTTCTTTAAAAACTTTGAAAATTATATCTTTAAAAAACAGTAAACCTTTTTTTATTCTGAGAAGAGGGTTTTTTTTTCTCTTATTAACCAAACACCATTTTCATAAAAAAAAAAAGCCTATTTTTTCAGATATTATGGTTTAAGTTTTTTTAAGAAAAGTTGAAACCATATTTTGGGCAGCACTATTTGGTAATTGGTAGTGATCTTTCTGATGTCTTGTTTGGGTGGAATTGTCGAGGTATAGCATATTGGTCTGACCAAATATCAAAAGGACAAAATCAGGTAAGGAAAAATATTTGTCCCTTTGGCTATATTTTTATATTAACTACCTCAATAGGCTACATTATCAATACAACATTTCTCATAAGCCTACTGCATTTTTCGGCTGTAAAAAGCCAAAAATCATTGACAAATTTCGTTAGGTAACTTCTTGATTCACATATTTAACATTACTAGAAGAAAAAGAAGATTGATAAAAGGACAATCTTCAAATCTTCTAATGCCCTTTAACAAGCTTGTCATCTTTATTAAACTTGGTTTCTATCCATTTGTTCGTTCTTGTTTTTTTTTTTTTTTTTTACTTTTGATCTTTTTTTTTTCCCAACATGTAATTCATTTTTGGGAAAATCTCCGAAATTTTCATGCTTATGGTAAAAGCACAAGAGTTATTCAAGTCAAGCGTAACGTTTGACATTTTGTTCCTCTTTACTATAGCCGGCGTTAGACCAAAGACTTGCACTAAATTATATGAGTAAGGTCCAAATGAAAATATTTTGTAATGTAGTTGGAGTTTATGTAGTTAAATTTCAATATAGTCTTTTTTTACTTTGAAATTTTCTCCTCTCAAGCAAGGAGATACCTGGGCTATTTGTACATTTTTAAAACAAAAGAAGTCAATGCGGGTTTCTAGTGAAGATATACTATATTTTTCACAATTTTCTATTATTATTGCTTTTAGGTTATAAATGAGTAAGCATGATATTTGATTAAATAATGGTAGAAGATAAAATATTGGTTACATTGTAAAAAGAAGATCAAAATCATCATCATTCACTTAAATTTGGCTCGAACAACCCATTAATTTTCAAAGGTTTATCTTAATCTTTTGAATTTGGTAAAAGTGTATCAATTTATTCCCTAAATGACACTAGTCTGGTTGATTTAACATTTCGAAGATGTCACTTTCTCTTTCCAATCAAAAGATGACAAGCAGCATGCATTTGGGGGATAAACTAATACATTTTTGCTAAGTTGAGGGGCAAATTACAATTATGTCAAGTTTAGGGGAATGAGAGAAAGTTTCAAGAATTCAAAGAGGTAACAGGTCATTTGCGCCAAGTTTAAGGAGGTGAAGATGCATTTAGTCTAAAAACAAAGTAATCTTAGAAAACACCATATTGTATCGAGAAGTTTATGATAGAGTTTCCGAAATTGAAAAAAATTAGGATTGAATCATGTCAATTCATCAAGAAATATAATCAAATCGGTATCGTATCTAAATTGAATAATGTTACTGAATCTTTATTTGAATGAATTACCCAAGACCTGGGGAACAAAATGGTCTTACAAAAGATCCAACCATTTTCGCAAAACTGTAGCGTTGCTTATATGTATATCGATTCGCCTCTTCAACAAAACGCTATTTGCTCAATGTCCATACACTTTCTTCCTACGTACGATCAATTTGATATCTTATTAATCAATATTTTTGAATTTGGCTACAAATTTAATTCGATTATATACTATGACTATCATAGACATTTAATATTAACATATTTAACTCATATGATTTATTTAAAAGTAAATTCAACATGACAAAATTATTTTATATATTTTTTTAAGAAAATTATCTTTATTTATCATTATATATATTATATATATATACATATACACACATGTGTATTAATTTTTTTTAAGGACGAATAAACCTTATTAGTATTTTTTAAACTATATTATTTTAATGCCAAAAATTCTAAGCATTTTCAAAAACAGATATAATAAATTAAACGATCGTTGAACTCAACAAATAACAATATTATGGGATATAAGTAGATGATTATAAAAGGAGCCAAGTTGGGAATAAAATTGGGAGAAGAAAAGCCAAGGGGACATCCATTACATTTACATTCTCCTAGTATTAGTTAAACTTGAAGTCCAATATTCAATGATTACAATCATGTAATTAATGGCACTTTTGGGATCCTAAACCTAAAAATATATTATATGCCGTATATATTCATCAAATTAATATTTGTAGGTTTGAAATTGAGGTTTAATGAGACGGCGAATTCATTCCTCATTTTTATTAAGGTTTTGGAGAAAAAATATTTTCCATCCTCGTCACCATTAAGGTTTTGGGGAAATTTTTTTCATTACTCGATCGGGGATTCTCCATCCCCTTCAGAGATTCTTCAAATTTCCCATTAAAATAAATAAATGCAAAAAAAATAAAGTTTCATAAATATTAATTGGGTATCAATGTTTAAAAAAAATCAAACCAAGTTTTTCTTTCAATAATACTTATTGCCAAATAAATAGAAAGTTTAACACATAACATAAGATAAAATAAAATAAAGCTTTTGACTTATATAAAAAAAACTAAAGTGATTTAGATTATAAAGCTGAGATTTTTCAGCAAACATTCATATATATAAATTCATATTCCATATGATCTGAAATATATTCATATAATAATTCACATTATCAAATAGTTAATATAAATATAGCAAATAATTAAATTATTTGAGTAATATTAAAGGATTTCCCATCATGATTTATTCGAGGTCGGGATCAGGGATTTGTCGGGTTAGGGAATGCTATCCTCATCCCCATTTCCATAAAAGTTTCAAGGATAAAAAAAATCTCCCAATCCCGTGAGGATTCTTATAAAGAAATTGTCATCGCTATCGGGTCCAGGTTTTCTCCACCCCACTTTAACCCTAAAAATTTGGTTTCATAATCACGATATCATCAATGTTTTTAGCTGGCATTAATGTGGGTAGATATCATATAAGTTTAACAATATTAGCAAAGTAGCAATATTATCTAACTAAAAAATAAAATCGGTGAAACAACTAAAACGTTTCATTCATGCTTTAACCAATAATTTTATTGATTATTAGTTTCTTAAAAATTAATTTTGTTAATATATAATATGGGTACAAAATTATATTGATTTCATTTTTTATTAATGTAATTTTGTTATATAAATGTATGTGGATTATTATTATGTCAATTTTTTTCAGTCTGAACTAACTACACCCGCTATTCTTCTATATAGTTATTTCAAATTAACCATACCAAAATCAATGATGGTATCAGTTTATAAATTGAGCTGAGTGACACAATATAATACGGTTTTTTATATATCGAATAGAATTTTATGTTATTGGGAAACTTAATTCTTAAAGTCAATACCGCATTTCTTGCTCCACATTTGGAATGGGATACAGTACGATTTTCAATAATATTACCGAGTAGTCACTTTTAAATTGGCAAATGGAATAGTATAATGAATGAAGAGGTTTAATTTGCTTTATTATTTAATGGTTTTTCTACACAAGTACTTAATTTGATAATAGGGAAAATTTTCTCAATATTATGAAGACAGGTGTTAACTGGAACGTGAAATAAGATCGAGAAATAAAATTTGCATTTTGCAATTTATATCCACAGCGAGCATAATGTCACATAGCACAAACTGAACCAAATATTTTCATCTTTTTAGGAAACTAATTTGGAAATGTATGTTAAAAATTTTTGACGATGGATTTTATTTTGAATTTTTATTTAAAACAAAAAATAGATTCATTTAATTAGTAATTAAAGAAAATTATATTAACATATACTAGCGGTGCTACTTTATGTACAGTGTGATTAAATTATTTCAAATATATGATTACTATTGCATAAAGAAATCATAAAAATAATGATTGGAATGTAACATTGGCTTATAAACTCAAAATAGGTTTTTAGCTTTAAAATATCAACAGTAATAATTGTATGGTCCAATTCTGAATTTCGTTCAAGTTTAACAAAAGTACACAATACTATATATTAATAAAAAAAAGTGACAAAATCGCTCCGGATCAAGTCAGGAACGTGCGGGGCAACCGCTACTACGGAGCATTAACCGTTATCTTAGTAGCGATAACCGCTCTCATGCACTATTCCTGCCATAACCGCAGGAGTTACTTGGCGGTATAGGCTTTTTGGGCTTTCATCTGTCTTATGGGCCCAAACTGCTATTGGGCTGTTATCATGAGTCCCACTCTGGTCCTGGCCAGACTCTTTTAGGTCTAGCATTAACGAATTCGAACAATTTCCGGGGGCTTAGCTAAATGGATCGGTGGGTTACCGACTGACCATCCTCCCTAATAGCCCTGGTCACGACTACTAATGAGGGTTCATTTACGGGGAGCTGGTTCCTTGAGTAGTCCCCCCTTGGTTGGGATGAGGCTTTACAAGCCTCTAGTCGTTTCCCTGTAGTCCGAAGCTTAAGAGCATTGTTGGACCGGTGGTGACTCGCAATTTAGAAATTCAAATCTTATGCACGCACCACGCGCGACTCTTCAATCCACCACGCACCACGCGCACCCTTTCAATTTTTCCAACCGTTTTTCTCCTTGGAAATTGTAATTGTGATGATTACGGCTCTTTTCCCCATTCCACTGGCTTATAAAACCATCTCATCCTCACTAACCATTTTCCTACTTTACGCAATTTCGCTCTCGCTCTCTGCCGATTACCTCCTTTGTTGACTCCTGCTTGCGTTCCTTTGTTTACAGTAAGTTCTACTTCCTTAGCTTTTCCATTCTTCTCATGGCTCCATCTAAAACTTTTGAAAACTCCACCCGCATCTGGGGGGAATCTTCGAAACACCCCGTTCCGGGCATCCCTCTGAACTCCATTTCCACCACCCCTGAAGGGATAGCTTCTAATTTTGAACCCCGAGCATTTATACCCCACTAACTCATATAGGGCCCTCCACGGAATACCAAATAGATCTCACCCTAATCAACCCAGAAGTTCCCCCAAAACTGAAAATGAAGAAGAAAAAAGAAATCGACCCTAACATCGATATCAAGGTCAAGTCCCTAATGACATAAGAGCGTCGGGTTCAACTCGCGCCTGTAATCTCAGACAAGGCCGGGCTGATAACCCTAATCCCTGAAAAGAATGAACGCTTTAATCCCACCGGTATGTTTGCCATATTTGAAAAGCACATTGAATGGGGGTTCCGCCTTCTATTATCCCCCTCAGTCTACTCCGTCCTCCAAGAATTCAACCTCCCTCCAGGGCAAGTCCATCCCAACTCGTGGCTGGAACTTATTTTTCTTGATAAGCTATGCACCGACCTAGGACTTCAACTAAATGGAATGGTGTTCAAGCGGTTTTATCACCCCATTTCCAGAGCTCCGGGGAGTTTGGCCTACTGGCAAAACCATCAGCTTCAAATGCCTAAATTGCTTGCTAAATTGGACTCGGTCAAAAAGTTTAAAAACCAATGGTTTTAGATCGGGAAGGAGCCCGAAACTGGGACGGGGTCCCTTTAAGACGGGGAAGTTTTCCCATTTCTGACCTGTTAGAACAATAGAAACACCTGGGTGAGGGATGGGCGTTTGAACTATAACCAGCTTCGGACTCTATTTATCCTGGACCATCTAGACCCCACTCCTATACATTAGAGGAAAGCTCGAGCGCTGGTTTGTTCAAACAGCATTCGCTACAAACTGGAGAATGAAATTTTAACCATAGTTAGGACCCCCCCAGGGCTAGGCTCGTAAGTTTCCTCTTTTTCCCTTTCTATTGTCAATTTACTTCCATTTTTCCTTTTGCAGGAATGGCTGATTGTCCTGGTGATATGGCTGCTTTTATTGCAGAATTAATGCAGACTCACCTCACCAATCCTTCACCCTCAGCCGCAATCCTCCAGCTGTTGACTCGGTGGCAAGCCTTGAGCGGCCATCTTTGGAGCAACTCCTTCGGGATGTGGAGGAAGTGAATGAGGTTAACCTCCCCTCTAACCCGTCCGTGGTGGTGGAGATCCCTTCATCTTCTGAGAAGAAGGGTGCGGGGGCCAATGTTGACGGTGGCGTTGAGGGAGAAACCATGGAGGCGGGTGACTCTAGAGGTTAGGATAGGGGTAGGCCTGTACTTTGGGATGTGGACTTCCCGGAGGTGGAGAAGTGCGCAAGGTAAATAAGAAAGCCCAAAATCATGCCCGTGATCGCTACTCCCAAATGATGCCGACCCACATCTCCTGCTGAATCCCTCTCGAAAAGGCAAAGGGGAGATGAAAATGATGGGAGTGAGAGTCCGGCTTCAAACCCTGAAATGAATACCGACCAAGAACTCCCCTGCCCTGTGAAGGTAATTATCTTTTTTCCTCCCCTGTCCTTATCAAGCTAAATCCTTCTCTTATCCTTTGTGCTTTACTTCCGCAACGGTGGACGGAGGAGTATAGTCTGGATACGGACCTATCTAATCTGGCCATAGTGGAAGACCTCTGCTCATTTTTAGAGCTTCCTGGTGAGGAGGCTCATTATACTGGCCAGGGGCCGCTTTCTCTTGCCAAGGAGCACATCTATTGGAACGTTAGGGTGAGTTCTAGTAGATCTGTTCATAGTGCTTACCATATCCATCTTCTGACCTTCTTTCTGATGTAGGGCCTCGCGGACTCCTATCAATTATTGAAACATCTGTGCCAGAGCAATCATAAGCTCCAGACTTTAGAAAGTGAAAGAGCATTCCAGGCTGTAGAGCTGGAGAAGCTCACTGGCGAGCTGGCCACGGTGCGGCACAAGCTGCAGGATGCCAAGGCAACGGAGGTAGAGCACCAAAGGGAAGCTGAGACCATCTCCAAGCTCAATTTGGACTTGGAGAATAGCAAAGCAACCGCGGCCTCTCTCACTGCCGAGTTGGAGGGCCTCGAAATTTCCAGCTTTGAGGCCAACTCTAAGTTGAAGGCGGACCTCACTCAAACTCGCCAAGAGGTCACCTTGTTGGGGGAGGAGTTAAAGAAATCCCAGGACGCCACCACCATTTTGAGGTCCCAACTAGCTGAAGCGTGCGCCAGAGTGGCTTCATCCGATAAGGCCCTGACCGGGGCTCAAAGGAAGTGCAAGGCGATCAAGCATAACTATCACCGGGGGAAGAAAGTGATCCTGTCTAACTGGAACAAACATCGCATCACTTTTCGAGCCCGGTACCTAAAGAAGACCACCGAGAAATTCTCAAGGGTTGACTTGGATGATCTCGCTCTGATGACCGACCCCAAGATAGGTGATTATCTTGATATTTGGCCAGATGACGCCCTCCTCTTCAAAGATCTCATGATGAAACAGGCTTCTAATCTAGCTCTGAAAGCTCCGGTGGATCCTGCCACCTTTGAGGCTAGCTCGGAATATTCAGAGTTAGGGAATTTAGACGATGCATCTTCTATGTAATCTGTATCTCAACTAATAAAAAATTAACTTTTCCCAATGCCCTTGTTTATTAAGCTCTTGTATTTTTATCAACTCATTTTCCTTTCCAGTAGTGCGAAACTAATTTTGCTAGCCTCGGTAATTAGCTTAGCTCAATTCGTGAACAAATCATTAAGAAGGCAGCCAATTTACCGTTACTTTTGAAATAGATCACCTTTGATCTCGTAGGCTTAAGGCCACCCTTGGCCACTCTCATACTAACTAGGCTCCCCCATTCTAATTAGATCATTTCGAAGGCCTTCAGGCTGCTCCCATATAATTAGGGCCTTCAGGCCGTTCATTTCAATTTTATGTGCTTTTAAACCGCTCTCATATAATTAGGGCCTCAGGGGCACTGATTTCAATTTTGGGGGCTTTAAGGCCGCTCTCATATAATTAGGGCCTTAGGGTCTGATTTTAATTTTGGGGGATTTAAGGCCGCTCTCATATAATTAGGGCCTCAGGGGCTTATTTCAATTTTGGGGGCCTTCAGGCTGCTCCCATATAATTAGGGCCTCAGGGGTTGATTTCAATTTTGGGGGCCTTCAGGCCGCTCCCATATAATTAGGGCCTTGGGGGCATTCATTTCAATTTTAGGGGTTTTTAGGCCGCTCTCATATAGTTAGGCCATTCATTAAAATTCAACGACTTGAATAAAGGGGAACATTTCATTAAAATTCAACATTTGAAAATAAATACATCTTTGAGAAAACTATACTACTTGCATTTAGTCACCAGGGTAGAACTTCCGCAATGCTGCTGCATTCTAAGTTCTTGGCAAAGTCCTTTCTGATCATGTCTTGGATCTTATAGGTGTTCTGGCTCACCTTCTAGGTAACTCTGAACGGTCCATCCCAGTTGACGCTAAATTTTCCTTGACCGATCCTAACCTGGGATGCCTCGGTGCTTCGCAAAACCATCTCCCCTACTTGGAAGGTTCGGGGCACTACGCGCCTGATAAACGCTTGTGCCATTCGTTGTTTGTAAGCAGCCATATTAATGTACGCTCGGTTTCTTCTCCCTTCTAAGCTGTCTAAGTTGCTCCTTAACATTTCTTCGTTAGTAGCCTGCCCCACGTAATTGGCCACTCTCTCGCTGGGGGTGCCAATGTCGACTAGGACTACAGCCTCGGTTCTGTAAGTAAGTAGGAACGGGGTCTCCCCTGTAGCAGTTCTTGGGGTGGTTCGGTATGACCATAGTACGTTATTCAACTCATCCACCCATGATGATCCATGCTTGAAGACCCGAGCTTTGATTCCATCGATGATCATCCGATTTGTAACCTTGGTCATCCCATTGCATTGGGGGTATGATACGGAGGAAAACCTCAGCTTAATTCGTAGACACCTATAATAGGCCTTGAACGACTGGCAGTTGAACTGCGTTCCATTATCTGCAATGATTGTGTGCGAAATTCCGTATTTGGTAATGATGTTTTTATTAAAAAATTGTATCACCTGGTTCGGTGTTATGGTGGTGACAGCCTCAGCCCATTTGGAGAAATGATCTACGGCCACAATGATGAACTTCTTCTGATATCGGGCTAGAGGCAGAGGCCCCACTATATCCACTCCCCATGTAGAGAACGGCCACGCCATCCTGATCACAATCATCCTACTTAGCAAAATCGAAGGTTTTTTGCATAACTTTGGTAGGGTTGGCATCTTCTGATGATTTCTTTCGCATCTTCTTCCATGTTAGGCCAGAAATACCCCTGGAGCTGCTCCTTCCTTACTATGGCGTCTTTCTTCTCATGTCCTCCGCAAATCCCCTCGTGCATCTCTTTTATTACATATTCCGCATCTCTCCGGCCTAAGCACTTCCTCCATGGGTAGCTAACAAATTTTTGGAATAGATCCTCCCCTCTAACAGCATACTGGAATGACTTTCGCATGATTTTCTAGGCCTCGGCTTCGTCTTCAGGCAGTACCCCCTCTTTCAAATACAGTAGGATCAGGGTAAACCATTCCGGCTCTTGAGGGCCGGCTTCAATTTTCAAGATCTCAGGCTGGTTGATACTAGGGGTTAACAACTCTAAGATTACTTATAGGATCAACCTTTCACCCGATGGGTCAGATGCTGCCTTGGCCAATCTATCCACCTTAGCATTCTCTGTTCTGGAAATGTGGTGGACTTCTAACTTGGAACCCTTTCCCTTGATCTTGGCCATGAGGTCTTTCACTAGGCCTGTGTATTTTCTCATCATCTCATCTCAGATAGCGTAACCGCCCCCCAACTGATTTACTACGAGCTTGGAGTCACTGCAGATTCTAGCTCAGTCCGGCTCGATTGCTTCAATTATTCTCAAGGCCCCTACAAATGCTTCATACTCCACAGTGTTGTTAGTAACATGAAATGTCAAGCGTATGGCCTGGTTGATAATGACACCTCCGAGGCCTTCCATATGTATCCCGACACCCCCCAAGTTATTGGTCGAGCTCCCGTCAACGTAGACCTTCTATGTAATTGCTTGTAGGACCTTAGCCTTGGTTTCTGGTACTTCTTGTATGAAATCCACCAACACTTGCCCTTTCATGGATTTCCGGGACTCAAAGCGTATGTCAAATTGAAACAGCTTCAGGGCCCATTCTGCAATTCTCTAGAGGTTTTTTGGCCTCTGCAACACTTTCTTCAAGGCAAGATTAGTCCAGACCACTGTGGGGTGGATTTGGAATTAATGTCGCAGTCTCTAGGAGGCAGTGATGAGCGCATATGCTGCCTTCTCAAGGTTCGGGTACTTAACCTCGGCCCCTTTCAATACTTTGCTCACATAGTAGATCGGGAATTGTTTCGCTCCCTCTTCCCTTACCAACACTGCCCCTATAGTCTCTACTCCACTGGTTATGTATAAGTAAAAAGTTTCGCACCCCATCGATCTACTTAAGAGAGGTGGGGAGGAGAGGAAAGCCTTGAGATCTTCAAACACCTTCTCACACTCCTCGTTCCAAGTGAAATTCTTTGCGCCCTTCAACGACTTGTAAAAGGGGAGGCACCTTCGGGCCGAGCATCAAGTGAACCGACCTAATGCATTTATCTTTCCATTGAGCTTCTAGACTTCATTCATGTTCCTTGGGGACTTGAGGTCCGTTATCGCTTTTATCGTATCAGGGTTCGCCTCAATACCTCGCTAGGATATGAGGAAGCCCAAGAATTTACCTCCAGTGATCCCAAAAGGTTGAGCTTCAGATTATGCTAATTCAGAGATTTTAGTATTAACTCCAAATCCTTCGAGTGCTCAGCCAAAGTTCGACTCTTAATAATCATGTCATCCACATAGAGTTCCACCATCTTCCCGATCATATCACCAAATATCTTAGTGACCATCCTTTGGTAGGTCGCTCCTGCATTTTTTAGGCCAAAGGGCATAACCTTGTAGCAGTAGGTGCCCTCGTGGGTAATGAATGACGTCTTCTCCACATCCCTTTTGGCCATGGGAATTTGGTTGTAGCCTACTTGGGCCTCCAAAGTTGAATACACAGCGAACCCGGTCGTAGAGTCTACTAGTGAATCGATGCAGGGGAGCGGGAAACAATCCTTGGGGCACGCTTGATTCAGGTTGGTGAAATCTACGCAAATGCGAAAGTCCCCACTCTGCTTTTTAACCAGCACTACATTGGCAACCCACTCTAGATAATGTACCTCCCTGATGTGGCCTGCCCTCAACAAGCGATCTACCTTGGTAGTTATAGCAATCTATTTTTCCAGCCCATGGTTTCGTCTCTTTTGTCTCACTGGAGTGGAGTTCGAACTTATGTTTAAGGCATGCTCCATAAGCATTGGGTCAACACCCATCACATCCTCCGGCCGCCATGCAAAGGCGTGCATGTTTTCTATCAGTACCCTAGCCAAATCCTCCTTAGGACCTCCTGCGAAAGTGTCCGCTTTCTTGACCTACCTGCCCTGCGCAAGGACCAATGTCTCCAACTTGTCCACGGCTTCGATTTTCTCTCTCACTTCGGCCTTTGGGGTCAGATCCGACCTCAAAGATTCCATGTACATCTCTCGTGCCACTCACTTACTACCCTGTATCACAGCCAATCCTCTACGGTATGGGATTAACATTACGAGGAATCTCAAGGATATCATAGCCTCTGAGTCTGATATGGTTGGTCTCCCTATGATCATGTTATAAGCAAAGGGCATATCAACCACCAAGAATTCCACCTGACTTTTCCACCTGGGGTATGTGTCGCCCATCACCAATGTCACGGTTACCGAGCCTGCTACGGTCACTGATTGACCTGCCAATCCTATAACCGGTCCTTGATCCATTCTAAGCTTATTGGGATTAATCTGTAGGGCGTTGAAAGTGGTCGCGGTCATCAGGTTGACCGAGCTACCGGTATCTACTGAAACCCTTTTCACCAAGTAATCATCAACGTTAACGCTGATGACCAGCGCGTTTGAATGCTGGAGGGGCTTCCTCATATGGTGAAAGAGAAGGTTGCGATGGAATCGGTCTCTGCATGACTTCGGTCCTTCCCCCTCCTCCTTTTCACGGATGTGAGGCCTCCCGCTATCACGTGTATGACCCCTCTAGGGATTGGTAGGGCATTTCTGACTCTTTCCCAGCATTCAAGGCATGACCTTTCATCAGATACTCTCTCTCTTGACCGCTCTCGTGGATGATCGGATGCCTTTGACTCCGATCCCTTCCCGATGGGTCATTTGCTAAAAATCTATCCAGTTCACCAGCCATTGCCTTTTTATTCAATTCGATGGCCAAATGCCTGCACTCCTCTGTATCATGGCCACCAGACTTATGGAAATCACGGTATATACCGACCTTTCCAGGTCAACGCATCTTCGGGGGGTATTCAATGCTCTGACCGCTTTTTTCAACCCAATACAACACCTCCTTTTTACTTGTGCACAGCGGCAGGAACTCCCTATTATTCTCCTTCCTCCTGAACTCTCCCTCTATAGGTTACCAATACCTTGCTACTTTGGTGTGCTCAAATTGCCCCTTCTAACCTCCTGTCCAGCCCTTTGCTGCTGGTGGTTTTCCCACACTATCCATTTTCGAGCCTCTTGAATCATCAAGGCCGACGACCTCGGCCTTTTAATTAGCAATTCCTTTGATAAGTCCGGACACCAGTAATTGTTAGCTAAAGCATCAATAGCCTCTTCTAATCCACATCCCCTTATCTCTAATGTTAACTTGTTAAATCGCTCGAGGAAGGAGGATAAGCTCTCCCCTCGATTTTGTTTACACAACTATAGATCCTGAATGGTCTTCTATGGAGGCACCGAGGTAATGAAATATAAGATGAAGTCTAGGGTCATCTGTTTAAAGGTCGTGATGGATCCCTGCTTAAGACCTTCAAACCAATAGTTGGCCAGACCATCCAATGTTGCTGGGAACAGTTTGCATTTCATGGAATCTGACGCCACCGTAGAGATCAGGGATTGGCGAAAGTTCTTAACTTGATTAGCCGGATCCCCTTCCCCGTTGTACATCTGCAACTTCGGGCACTTGAATTTAGGATCAAAAGGTGCCTTTTGGATCTCCCTAGAGAACGGGGACTCGGCGTCTTCAATTTCTGGCAACACTGGGTCCACCCCCACCTCGGTCATGTAGGCTTTCAAGTCTCTCATCATCTCTAATTTCTGTTGCCTCATTGCAACTTCCATCTCCTCCTTTCCGACCGCCTCCTGGGTGATCCTCAGTCATTCTCCCTGCGAAAGGTCTAAACGGTCTAACCTCCTATCCGATCCCTCGGCATATTCTGGTCAGGGTTTTTTTTATTTTCTCTCCAACTTGGACCGACTGCTCTCCAGGTCCCTCTCCAATGGGGGTCTCCTGTTTCTTGGGCGGTATTCGGGGGTTCGATTTGTGCCATCCATTCCTCTGAAGAGCCTTGACTCTCCTCGTCACTATGTTATATCGATCTCCATACCTGGTCTACGTGCCGCTCTGTCATGGGTTCTTTTCCTGGGTGTCGGGATCTCTGCTACGAGATATTTCCCGTCTCCTCTCCAATCTCTCCTCGCCTAGTTTTTCCCTATCTTTTCCTGCAGTAGTGGGGGGGCTCAACTCCGGCCTGCTATATACTAGGCGCCTCTTCTAACCACGCGGGTTTTTGTTTTGCATAGCTGCTTCCAAGGCTTGAAGCCTTCTTTCGCTGGCCTCACGGGCCGATCTTTCTTCATTAACGGTGTCCTACACCATTGCCATCGTGTACATCAACTGTTTAGTGTACTTGGCCAAAGCTTGTTCTTTCGGGGTGGTACTTGGTAGGAGCCAGGCCTCCAAGTCTCTTTCCATCTCCTCTGAGATAGGAATGTGTGTCATTATGTTCCACCGAACATCCCGAGGTGGGGTACATTCGCCTGTTTCCATGGAGGCACTTTCCCTACGATCGTGATCTTCTCCCAACTCGCTAATTACCTTTGCTTTTCGTTGAGACGAATCTGGATTCATGATTGATGTCCGACAAGGTAGCTGTCCACGCTCACCGCACCAATGATATCGGTCATTTCCAAATGCTATAGAGTTGCTAGCGCGATTCACCTGCAACCACAAGTAACTGTTAGAAAGGCTGGGCCGGGGTACCGGCGAAGCCTCTCCGACTCTCAAATTAGTAAAAGGGTGGGAGTCTTAAGGATAATATGATATCTAAGAATTAGAATTGCGTACCCGAGTAACTTCCCTGGAATTGGTATTTATAGCTGCTCCAGATCATCGCATAACCGCTCTGGATCATGTCAGGAACGTGTGGGGTAACTGCTACCACGGAGCATTAATTGCTCTCTTAGTAGGGATAACCGCTCTCATGCACTATTCCTGCCATAACAGCAGGAGTTACTTGGCGGTATAGGCTTTTTGGGCTTTCATCCGTCTTATGGGCCCAAACTGCTACTGGGCTGTTATCAAGTACACAATACTATATATTAATAAAAAAAAGTGACAAAACTTCTGCATAAAATTATAAGAAATTGTGATTAAGGATGCAATGCAGTCATTCTATATGGTTACTTGGTTGCGGATAAATATTTCATTATTTTACTTTTTAAAAACATCGAATCAATTCACATCGTAATTTTATTGTTGAAAGGCAAAGTAATGCAAAAATAAAATTCCCGTTAAAAATCGCATTAGTTATATATGTTAAGCTTCTAAACACATCGGCAAACAATGAATTTTCTATTTAAGCTCAATTTATAGAATTTTTTTTATGTTTGTTGATATAGTTTTTCTGTTTGAAATTTTTTTCCTCTTTTGCTCTTCCTTCATATAAATTATAATCTCATTCTCTTTCTTTTTGTAATAGAGTAAAAAGTATCTTCATTTGAATAAATTTGTTTGGTTTTTATAAAGATTATGGATTTTGAATATGCTAGGCTTTGAATAATAAATAATTAAATACTAATTACTTGTCTTTTAAAATGTATTTAGTTGAGTCGAACTCGAGATTTCTTTCATATATAGAGCATGTGTTGCTAAATGAGCTAGGTATAAATGAAATAAATTTAACTCAATATTTTTCAAAACTAAGATATCCGCTGACGAACCGAGTGATTAATTCTCTCGCTTCGATATTACTGACTCAACTTTTATTTTTTAAATTAAAAGAGATTTGAAGGGGTCTAGATCATAAGTCCAACTTATGTGTTCAGACAATTTAAAGTTACACCTTAACCAAAGTAAGAGATCAATTTATTTATACCCTTTAGTTAAGGTTGGATTTGGGGTAAAAGGGCGAAATAGTAAATATAGAAAAAGGGGATGATATATGGTCAGCGTGAGTTGTGGGCTGTGGCATGCTTTAAGAACTCAACTGAACAAACTGCCCTTTTTGGTCAACCTCTCTTGGATGGATAACTCCTTGTGGGTCCCTCTTCTTTTATTTATACTCTGCACTCCTTTCCACCGGTACCCCTTTCTGCTATAACTTAATTGGTGTCCAATTGGGATCATGTCATGTTTTTTTTCCATATTCTATTCAGTTTAAAAATAAATCAGTTAAATAAAGATATACTATACAAATATTATTATCAATTAATGTAAATTAAAAATTAATAATGATGAATTATGATTTTAAAATCTATATTTATATCATTAACAGAATTATTAAATAATCATAATAATATTAAATACTAATAATTAAATAATATATATTATCATTTGTTACATCAAAACATGCTTCATATATATACACATACGCGTGCGTACATACATTAAAATTTCAGTGAAAATTCAAACAAACAAAAGTTTTCGACCAAGTTATCATGACCAGGGGCGTACCTACATAGTAAACATGTTCGCGGGCTGGGCTACCGATTCGGCCCGAGCCCGTTTCAACGGGCCGGGTTTGGACATTAATTTTTTTAAAGAAAATTCGATCCGAGCCTGTCAAAGCTCGAAGTTTTATCTGTTGGGGTTGGTTTTTATATAAATATCCAAACCCGACTCGACGAATAATTTTATTTATTTATTATATATTTATACATTAAATTTATAACTATTCTAAAATTTTATATATTATCCTATTAAATTTGTGTACTTGATTACATTAAATGATATTTGATATTAAAGATTTTAAGTTAACAATGCAATTATGTTTAAAATTTAAACATATTTTGATATATTTTATATATTTTTATTTAGTTTAATAAAAAAATTATAGCAAAAAAAAATTTTCACGGGCTTGGGAATGACCTTATAAACCAGCCCAAACCCGAAGTTCTAAAGTATGGGTTTGGCTGAGCTTGGGTTAACATTTTTAGTAAAAAGCTCACCAATCCCGGCCCAGCCCGCCTGGGGAACAAGTCTACCAATAGTAGTGGGTGGGGGTCCCTGCTAGACCTCTTCATCGAGTGAGTTGGGTTGGGCTCGGACCGGGTTTTTACTAAAAAAGTTAACTCAAGCTCAGACCAAACACATACTTTAAAATTTCGGTGTCAAACCAAGCGTACAAGGTCATTCCCAAGTCTGACCCAAACACATAATTTTTTTTGTTATAAATTTTTTTATTACACTAAATAGATATATATAAAATAATTTAAAATATGTTTAAATTTTGATATCAAGATAACCCTACTCCTAGCTAGGCCACCCTAAGCCTACTCCTAGCTAAGCCGCCCTAAGCCTATGCCTATATCTAGGCCTACTTACTATGTCATCATTACCTTTCCATCTATAAAAGAGAGACCTATTTCCTCCAAAAGGTAACTTAATTCCCCACAAGGAAACTCCCATCTCTCCTCCATCTTAAGAACTGACTTAAGCATCGG
>CATIWQ010080906.1:0-16069 GCA_949673415.1 Euphorbia schlechtendalii | reverse complement strand
CGTGCTTTCAATGTTTAATTTCTTCTTCTGATTTCATCTGTGAACCTAGGATTTTAATTATTTTTATTTTATTTCAACTGTTGTAATTCTTCTTCATCTTTTTCTTTATTAAAAGGAGATGTATGTTAGAACACCCCCACGAAGGGAATAAAACATATTCCCGGATAACAGACTTCACCTTTTGCCATGTAAGCCTTTTCATTAATTAAAATGAGAAACCAATGTGCTAATAAAACAGATAGTTTTATTTAAATAACAAACACAATATCGTGATTGATTTCTTTTAGGCCACGCGGGCCTCACTAAATCCAAAATCGAACATACGTGCTACCCCCTGTGCTAACCTTTGTGGATGCAGGTAGATTAGGATTATATGTATGTTTAGGATTTTAATTTTCCTTCGGGTATCGCAATTTCAATTTTTTGGGAAGTGTAATTAATAGGTTAGCGGGCGGTTGCATCCCCCGATTTCTAAAAGCTTTGTAATTTTATTTTCCGCATTTACTTAATGCTTTGTGGAAGGTTTATTTTTCCGCTTTGTGGATGGTTTGTTTTACAAAACGTGAATCATTCATTTAAAATTAAAAACGACCTAAGTGCAAATATGCACAATTAAGAGAATACAGTTTTCTGTAGATGTAATATAATGTGATCACTTAAGAAATAAGCAACTTATCCCGAACCCGAATCACTATGTCTTGGAGGGTCGTCCCCCGGACGTTAAGCCTTACAGGACTCTAATTCCTAGAAAGAGCTAATCTAGGTGGCGACTCCACACTAAGAGACGGCGGATTCGAGTTCGAACCGATCTAAAATGTTTTCGCTTTTCTCTTTCAACCTTTTCACCGGTCCCTGACCCGGCGCACCTTTTTTCAAACACCTTGGTGGACCGCGCCTCTCATATCGCGCACTCTCGACCCACCGCTCTGTATCACCCGCTAACACCATACAAAGTCAATAACCCGTTTAGGAGTAATGGTGCTTACTGCAAGTGCTTCTACCCAATTTGAGAAATGTTCTATCGCTACAAGGATAAATTTTTTCTACCGGATCACTGTTGGCATTGGTCCGGCTATGTCAATTCCCCATGTTGAGAATGGCCATCTGTTGTATATGGGTCTTTGCATGGCGTGGGGTACATGGGATTTTCTTGCATGAATTTGACATTGATGGCAAGTCCGGATGTATTCTTCTGTATCAATATTCATAGATGGCCAATAATAACCAAAAAGTTTCATGCGGTGGATGAGGTTCTTAGCCGCTTGATGTGATCCACAGGCTCCTTCATGCATTTCAACAATAATGTACAGGCCAGCTTCAGGTGTGACACACCTAAGCCATGCGTCCGTGTGAGATCGTCGGTAGAGCTGATTGTTGATAATCGCGTACCGTGATGATCTTTTCACTATTTTTACCACTTCAGATTTATCATCTGGTAACTGATCGTGTGCCAAGTAGTCAATCATTGGCTTCATCCATCCGAGCTCTTCTTGCTCTAAGAGCATGACATCCTTTATATTGTTTGAAGGAGTTTGGATGACTTCGAATGGGCACTGAAGTGATTTCCAATCGTCTTTTAATGAGGTAGCGTTTGCGAGTCGGTCTGCCTCTTCATTTTCCATTCGGGATATGTGTTCTACCTTCCAAGCGGTTCCCTTGGATTCTATCTCAGCGGTCAACCCTCGTACCCTCTCAAGGTACTTCATCATTCCAGCCTCTTTGGTGGAAAAATGCTTGTTGATTTGGTTTGATACAAGTTTTGAATCACTCCTTATCCTTACACAATTTGGAGAAATTTCTCGTATGAGCTGCCCTTTAATCATTGCTTCATATTCTACTACATTATTTGTGGTCGAATAGGCAAGTTTGGCTGCGTACGTGAATTTAATTTTTTCCAACCTATTGATCACAATTCCTATTCCTGCCCCCTCCTGTGATGAGGCTCCATCCATGTGGACAACCCATTCTTTGGTTTTTGGTATGTCCTCCTGATCAAGTCCTGCGAAGTCCACCAACACTTGTACTTTGAGAGCTTTGCGAACCTCAAATCTTATGTCGAATTCACCCAAGCGGACGGCCCACTCAGTCAATCGTCCTGACGTCTCAAGCCTTTGCAAGACTTTCTTCAACAAATAGCTTGTTCTCACGACTATCGTGTACCCCTGGAAGTATGGGCGAAGACGGATGGTAGGAGAGACGAGTGCTAATGCCAACTTCTCAATTCACGGGTATCTTGTCTCAGCATCTCTTAATGTTTTGCTTGTGTAGTAGACCGGTTGTTGCCCACTTTCGTTTTCCTTTACCAACACCAAACTGACCGCTTCGTTAGTCACCTCTAAGTACATGTATAATGTTTCCCCCTTTTCAGGCCAACTAAGCAATGGTGGGGATCCAAGTAATGTCTTGATATCGTCAAAGACTTGTTGGCACACTTCATTCCACTTGAATGACTGGTCTCGATTGATGGCTTTGTAAAATGGAAGGCATTTCTTGGCAGAGAAGGAGATGAACCGCCCCAATGCATTGATCCGGTCGTTGAGCCTCTGAACCTCTTAGAGCATTTTTGGTGGTTACATACTCATAATCGCTTGAATCTTTTCAGGGTTTGCTTCAATCCCCCTCAGAGATATGAGATATCCCAAGAACTTGCCCCCTTCAACCCTGAAAGTGCATTTTTCCAGGTTTAACCGAAGTTTGTGCTTTTGCAATAACTTGAAGACGGCTCGCATGTCAGCCGCGTGGGTTTCTTTAGATCTGCTTTTAACGATCATGTCATCTATATAGACTTCAACCGTGTGCCCAATCATGTTTTTGAACAAATCTATCACGAGTCGTTGGCATGTTGCTCCAGCATTTTTTAGTCCAAATGGCATAATCGTGTAGCAGTAGGTTCCATCATGGGTGATGAAATCAGTTTTCTCTTGGTCATCTAGGTCCATGGCGATCTGGTAGTATCTTGACTTGGCGTCAAGAAAGGAATAGATAGCGAACCCGGCGGTTGTGTCTACCAGCTGATCGATACTCGGGAGAGGGAAACTATCCTTTGGTGTGGCTTTGTTAAGATCAGTGAAATCAACGCACATTCGCCATGAGCCATTTGCTTTCTTTACTAAAACCACATTTGCAAGCCAATTTGGGTAGCGAACTATCCTGATGTGGCCCGATTTTCAATCGCCTTTTACCTTTCGGGGGCGTAGTTTCTCTTCTTTTGTTTGACTAGATTGGCATCGGTGTGGAGGTCGAGTTTATTTGTGATGACTTCTACAGGGATGCCTGGTATGTTATTGTTATCCTATGAGAAGGTGTGCTCTTCCTCTTTAAGGACTTTGCATATGTCAGCCTTCATTTGTCCGTCAAGGTCTTTAGCTATCTTCACTCATGTATACTTCCAAGTTAGCGACTGGTTCAGCTTTTTTATCATTCTTGATTGACTCGTCACCTTTTGATTCACCCTTGAGCGAAGCCAAGTATGTCTCGTGGGCCACTCAGGGGTTTCCCACCATAATAGCTTCTCCTCATGAGGTGGGAATTGTCATTACTAGCTTATTCATAGATATCAATGAGTCAGAATCTGCCAGAAAAGGCCTTCCAGAATGATATTGTAAGAAATGGGGATCTCAGCAACAATGAACTCCACTTTTGCTCACCACGTATGCTCCTTGTCTCCCAATTCAACTTCTAGATTCACTTGTCCCAGAGCTGGGACCATGTGCCCACTCAGCCCTACTAGTGGTGAATAACTGGGGAACATGCGGTTTTCTGCGATGTGTAGTTGAGTCAGGGCCCTTCTAGTGATGAGGTTCACTAAACTACCCGTGTCAACTATGACTCATTTAACCGTGTAGCCCTCAACATCAGCTTCTATGATGAGTGGGTCTAGCCTCGGACATTTGACCATACTGTATCTGGAGAAGGGGTCTGCTCCCTTGTTGTCAGATCTCTTCTTTGTCTGCCTAGGCCATTTTGAAGGCTGCTGTGATTGCGTCCCACCACCAATCATCAGGATGACCCCTTTATTTCACCGTTTAGGTGATCTGTCATTCTCCCGTCCTCCTTTGTCTTCCTCATTTGACCGCTTAGTGATGCCTTTGACAAATTGTTCCAATTTACCCTCCTTAATGAGCTGGTGGATCTCATCGGCTAGTACTCAACAATCAACCGTGTTGTGACCCTTGGCCCTGAGGAATTCTTAGTACTTGTTCACGTCTCGTCCCAACCTAGCATCGACATTCACCCTTAGGTAACGTCAGCTTCTCTTGTCGTTACTCTTTTGGACGGTGCTTAAGATGTCACTAAAAGGCGAGTTTAATGATGGTCTGTTGTTTATGACGGGGTTGATGTAATCTCTTCGACCAGATGACTTCTTGTCCCTCCGCCGGCTGGATCTCTAGTTTTCAAATCTTGAGTCGCTGTTGGTAGAAGGGACCGGGTGGCTTTCTCTTGGTCTTTGTAACTCGTCAATTTCAATGTGCCCCTTTGCTATGTTCATCATTTGTTAGAGGTCGGCTAGGTTCCTTTAGACTATCTCTGTTCTTAGTTGCTCGCTTCGAATTTCCTCTTATCATGGCTTCCTTCACCATGCTAAAATCGATGTTTCGAACTTGGAGACAGGCCCGGTTGAATCGCTCAATATAGGCTCGTAGCGAGTCGCCTTGTCCTTATTTTACCTCATGAAGTGTTCATGAGGAGGTTCCATCCGGTATGGAGCCAATGAATTGTGTGTAGAATTTCTGTTGTTCTTCCCACCCATTAATTGACCCAGCTGGAAGTGCATCGAACTAGTAGGCAATTGGTCCAATCAGTATATTTTGGAAATAACGGCATGTGTGCGACTTAGAGACGTGTGCCATATCCATTTTATTTTTGAAGATTTTGACATGGGTCATAGGATCTGTGTCGCCGCTATAATTATCAAAGTGGGGGATTTTGACGTATGGGTTAAGCGGCTCATTCTGAATCCTGGTAGTGAATGGAGAGTAGGATGCTGTCAAAAGTGGCTCATGCAGGGTGACAGCAAAGTGGTTCAACCCTTCTTTGAACATTTTTACTAACTCCGGATCGTTGACATAGCTCCTTCCTGACCTTTGTGATGTCGGGTGGGGAGGAGGCGTCGAATAACTGGGTGGTGGAGGAGGCATTCCTCCATTGTGCCATGGATTGTAATATGTTGGAGGGATCACTCCATTTGAGTGATCAAACAGTGAGTTGCTGTAGATTAGGTGAGGGATTTCCGGACGCCTTGCCAAACCTTTCAACTCTTCCCAAGAAGGGATGGATGAATCGTCGTTGTTTGTCCCCATTTCGTGGGATGCGCTGATCCGGCCCTGTTGTAGTGAAACTGAGTAGATGGATGGCCTTTGTTGCAAAGTTGTAAAGATGGGCGGAAGAGATGGTTCTGTCGTTGAGAACGCACCAGGCGTTGGAAATAATCCCGGCCGAGGTGGGTTGATACCCTATTTCAGGCCGGATGGACTGATATCCTATGGTAGGAAAATTATTATGAGCTTCGCCAACCGTGTGGCCAGCCATTAATGTTTTGTCTGGGTTACTCAGCAATCCAAACAAGTTGCGTCGTATCTGGCTCTGATCTTCTGACGTTATATGGTATTTCTGTGCCACACTTTCGAAGAAAGTGACACTGTTGGTAGCTGGCGGGGTGTGAACGTTTGGGTGTTGAATGTTTTGTGACGTCATGGTGGCTGTGGCGGATGTAGAGGAGAGTTGCGTTTCTCCGCTTCCAGCGTTGTGAATTCCGTCAGCCATGATGGATCTCCTGAGTGTTCGATCACTAGAACAAAAGTGTTGAGATTTGTGGAACAAAATTCTTCTTTTGTTCCACGCTCACCGTACCACTGAAAGCTTGGTCGGTGGGAGTGTTGTTCACGCGCTTACTTTCAAGTTGTAGATTGTGTCTTCCATCACGCACGGTGGTCGGAATCTGCAAGACGAACAGGGGGTGACTATGGGGGCTAGCCGAGTGACCACCGTAGCCTCTTCGATGCCTAAGTTAGCAATGGATTTAAGAGAGGAGGCAATAAGTAAAGAGAGAAGAGAGTAAATAATTGTGTGTACCTCTTATAATGTGCTTGAGGCCTTTGTATAGGAAGTGGATGAGCCTTGATGATGTAAGCATCCACTAATGATGTAGACATCCACTGATAATGCAGGTGGCTAATTATTGGTCAATGTTGCTTGTCTTCTTCTATTTCTTTGTCGGACCGTGTCACCACTCGGTAGTTAGCGTTGACAGGCCGGATGGGTGAAGAATTAGACTGTCATGCAGCAGCTTTATATTTTGATACGTTAGCTTGTCCATCAACCGGATGGACGAGTTGCTGTATCATGGTGTCAATTTACCTTTTTATCAACCGGATGGTGTTATACCCCGGCTCATTTACACATGTCAGGTTATCAAGAATCAAATTATTCTTTTCTAATATGTTGTGTTTGTAAAACGTAAAGAAGCAGATGAAATCGGGGGCTCTCCACTACTGTGTGAGAGTTAGGGTTGGTTGTTTATATACATGTGAACATTGTATGTAATTACAATTAAACCCTTTCTATATTAATTACATAAATAGAGAATACATTCTAACATCCCCCCGCAAGTTGGGTAGGATTCGGAAAGACAGCCAACTTGTCTCTTAATAATTTGAACCGAGTGCTGCCTAAGGGTTTGGTAAGATCAACTACTTGATCATTCGTGGAGATGTACCGAACAAACAATTCCTTAGACGCTACGCGTTCCCGAAAAAAATGGAAATCTAATTCCAAATGCTCCGTCCGCGAGTGAAAGACCGGGGTTTGCAGTGAGATATGTAGCACTCAAGTTGTCGCACTAGAGAATCGGAGCGCCTTGTGCACAAAAACCAAGTTCGCGGATAAGCATGCCAATCCACGCAAGTTCCGAAGTAGTGGTGGCGAGAGCTCTATACTCAGCCTCAGTTGATGAACGAGACACTGTTCGTTGCTTCCGAGACGCCCATGAAATGACGTTGGAGCTATGATAGATAGCAAAACCAGAGGTAGACCGGTGATCCCTGATATCACCCGCCCAGTTTGAATTAGAGAAACCAGAAATTAATAAACTACGCTGAGGAGTGTACTTGAGGCTGTGAGTCATGGTTCCCTTTAAGTATCGCAAAATTCTCTTTAAGGCCTGCCAATGATTGACATCAGGAGCATTCATGAATTGAGCAATGCGATGAACTGCGAATGCAATATCCGGACGAGTAACGGTAAGATACTGCAACCCCCTTACGAGACTTCGAAAATGTGTGACATCATCATATGGAGTAGTATCAGTAGGAAGCCGAGTATCCAAAGGAGCTGCAGGAGTGTGAATCGGATTATAATCTGCCATGTTAGCTCTTAAAGGAAGATCAGAAATATACTTACGTTGGGATACATAAAGGGTGTCATCACTAGAGAGGAACTCAATGCCCAAAAAATACCGTACTAGGCCAAGATCCTTAACAGCAAACCGAGACTCCAGGTGGCGCGTAAGTTGCACTCGAGTGCCACATCATTCCCAATCACCAAAATTTCATCAACATAGATTAAACAAAATAGAACACACGAAGCAAGACGAAGAAAATAAAGAGACACATCAGCCCGAGAACACTGAAAACCAAATTCAATGAGCGCAGCAGTCAATTTTGAGTGCCACATACGAGGGGCATGTTTTAGCCCGTGCAAAGATTTCTTCAAGCAGCAAACATAGTCCGGAAATTGTTTATCAACAAAACCAATTGGTTGTGACATGAAGACAGGATGATCCAGATCACCATGTAGAAAGGCATTTGATATATCAAAATGAGAAAGAAACCATCAGTGAATAACAGCGATAGCAGAAGACGAATGGTGGTTGGTTTAAGCACCGGGATGAAGGTGTCATGAAAATCCATACCTGGTCGCTGGTGAAAGCCCTTTGCAACCAAACGAGTTTGTAACGCTCAACCGAACCATCCGGCTGTAATTTTGTTTTGAACACCCATTTACATCCTATGATATTGGTAGCTTGAGAGGGAGGAACAAGCTGCCATGTACCATTCCGAATAAGGGCAGAATACTCATCCGCCATTGCCTCTCGCCAGTGAGCATGTTTCGAAGCCTCAGTGTAACAAGTAAGATCAGAAGAGACTGTAGCGGCATGTAGAATTCGAGGGCCAAGCCGTTTTTCTTGAGCTCGAGTTAAACGGTCAGTGGGAGGAATCAAATTTCGCATTTTCGTTGTAGGTAGTTTTCCCAAACTTTGTAAATCAACAACAAGAGATAATCCGGGAGAAGAAGGTTCAGGGCTGTCTGGAATGGGAACAAGGGGCTACCTTGACATGGAAGTGGATGGGGCTGGTGTGTCAGGTGGTTGAGAGGAGGAAAGTTGCAGCAGTGGAGATAGCGGTTGGTCGGTTGAAACAGATTGTAAGATTGTGGAGGTGGCCACTTGAGGTGGGTCAACGGGGAGGATTGGCGAGGGGTTTTGTGTATTGGTTGGAGGTATCGTAGGTGTAGTATGCGCGGCATGAGGAGGGGGCGGGTACATGATAATAGTAGAAGGAAATGATGGTGGTGAAGATGGATCATGAGTAGTAGGCGGCATCAACTCTGGAAAAGGAAAGACCTGTTCATCAAAAACCACATGTCGTGAGATGAAGAATGTTTTAGCAAGAGGATCATAAAACCGATAACCTTTGTATGGGCGACTATAACCAAGAAAAATACACTTACGAGAACGAAAATCCAATTTATTAGATGTCTAAGGACGCAACCATGGGAAACACAAACAACCAAACACATGAAGAAGAGAGTAATCAGGAGTGACACGGAATAGACGATGAAAAGGACTATCAAAGGCAAGAACAGACAATGGCATGCAATTAATGAGAAAAACTACAGTTTCAAAAGCATGTGACCAGAAAGCCTTAGGTAATTTGGCTCGATGAAGAAGGGCAAGGCCAGTTTCTATAATGTGTCTATGTTTTCTTTCGGCGTTGCCATTTTGTTCTGGCGTATAAGGACAAGACATACGATGTTAAATGCCATGAGATATAAAATACGACTGCATTTTTAGAAATTCACCACCCCCCATCTGATTGAAAGATTTTAATCGAACGACCAAAATATTTTTCAACATAAGTTCGAAATTTAATAAACATGGAGAATGCATCAGATTTTCGAGATAAAAAACATATCCAAGAATACTTGCTATAATGATCATAGAACAAGAGATAATATGAAAGCCATCAATTGATTTCACCGGGGCAGGACCCCATAAATCCGAACAAATAAGATCCAAAGGACCTGACACATTAGACTCTGAGACTGAAAAAGGTAAACGACTACTTTACTAACAGCACAATGGGAGCATAAATGAGAACTAGAAGCAACAGGTAAATACTTAATATTATTCTGACGTAAAATACGACTAACTAAAGTGAAACTAGGATGTCCAAGGCGTTCATGCCATGTCCCAAGCGATGTAAGATGTGACCGGATCAATGAAGGGGACGCAGACGGAAGAGTGTACAACCCATGCTTATTCTGGCCGCGAAGGATCACCTGTTTGGAATTAAGGTCCTTCATAAAAAAGAATTTGTCAAAAAAACTCAACGGAAACTGCATTTGAATTAGTAAGAGCACTCACAGAAACAAGATTAGCATTAGAATTAGGTACATGTAATAAATGACGTAAAGAAAGTGAAGTATTAGGAAGAACAGTAGACCCAATGTGTTGAATAGGAAGACGAGAGCCATTACCTAATTGGACCTCCTCAGGCCCGTATATTCATAATGAAGATTGAGATGCACCACTATCCATGATCCAGCCTTGATCGGTTGGGTTAGTGGTTGTCTAGTTGGAGGTAGGGTGGGCTGGGTTTCGGTTGGTGTTCTTAGGTGAGGGACATTGCCGTGCAAAAATGACCTACTCCATGACAATTATGACAAATCAAAGTAGAAGAATCAACAGGAGCAAATTGTGATACCTGACCACTTGGCCGAGAAGTTCGAGCATAAGGCAAAGACGGTGGTTGGCCCAAGATTGAAGGCGCATAAGGAGGCCGCGGCTGCTGTCCAATCTGCTGCTGGAACAGGGCTGAACGATGCTGAAATTGACCAGAATGTCTGCCACGACCCCTTCCTCGAGTAGTGGAATTTCTCATGGTTACATGTGCAGAAATAGTGTTGAGCTCATCAACAATATTCGAACTACGTTTCAATTGTCGCTCCTAAGATAACAACAAACCATATAAATCATCAAATGACACAGGCACCATACGAGCTTCCAAAGACCGGCAGAAATCACGGTACAAGCTATTTGGACCATTCAAACCATCCATAATAGCATCAACGAAGTCATCTTCACGTACAACATGTTGTAAGGAAGCTAAACGATCAAAAATCGGCTTGGCTCGTTGAAGATATTCTGAGATAGATTCAGTGGTACCTTTCCGTAAGGAATTGAGTTGCTGTTTTAAGTCCCGAATTTGAGAACGAGAACCAGAAGCATAAGCGGATTGAAGCTTAGTCCAAGCATCATAGGCAGATTTCACCCCAACAATTTGTGGCAGAACAGAGGGAGTGAGTGAATTGAGTATCCAGCTGAGGACCTGTTCGTCTTGCCTTTTCCAGATTGCAAACGCCGGATTGACAGCGCCATCAGGGAGCTCCGGTGGAGGATTGGTTGTTGTTCCGTCAATGAAACTAGTGAGGTCGAAACCAGCTATCATTGGCTCGATTAAGGTGCGCCACAGGACATAATTGGAAGAGTCCGACGGAGAAAACACCGGCGGGAGTGAGACCGACGAGCTGTTGGAGACGAGCGCAGAGGAGGAGGAGGTTGTATCACTGGAAGTCGACATATTAGAGGGTTTAAAAATAATTAATCAGAGAAGAATCAAACCAAAAGGGGAGACCAGGATCGGGGGAAAAATCTGAGAATAACGAATGGCAGTTAGCCTAGTGCTCTGATAACCATGTAAAACGTAAAGAAGCAGATGATATTGAAGGTCTCCACTACCGTGTGAGAGTTAGGGTTGGCCATTTATATACATGTGAACATTGTATGTAATTACAATTAGACCCTTTCTATATTAATTACATAAATATGGAATACATTCTAACAGTGTTCACTTTGCTTGCCGCATCCCTTTTTTAGTGTTGCTTTAGTCTTCCAGTTATTTGGAGCAATATAAAGTTAAAGTTAATGATGATTTTATATCTATTATACGTTTGTGTTAAAATTTTTATATTATGGGAGAGTTAATTAAAGGCATTGATATAAAATTGCATTTTATAAAAGATGTATTATTTTTGTTATGGTTCGCAATGAAAAAATGCATACTATTATATTAACAGTGTTGATATTTTTTACTAGTTTCTAAATTTCATGCAACTCTAAAAAAAGTTGCAAAAGAACAATATAATAAACAAATATTCCTTCAACCATCCTTTTAAATTAAAAGATCAAACTCATGAACAAAGACACAAAGTAAAGAAAAAAGGGAAAAAAAACTCATGATAATTAATTTGTAAACATGTATGATCTAAGCCTTTTCTCTTTCAATAATCAATGGCATTTAATTTTCCTTCAAATACAAATAATACAAAATAAAATCATCAAGGCTCTAGGCTAGCCTCGTAAACTTCTTGATTCTCAAATTCCATTGTATTAAATTCATTTCTTGAGATCCCATTGTAATTAACTTGATTATTATCTTATTAGTTTCAATTTCAAATTAATATACACATATATATGAGATATATTTCACATCTAATTAAATTATTTTTCTTTAATATTAAGGAACTAAACCGCATAAAAATAAAGAATGAACCATAGAATATCAATGCATACAAATTCAATTTCGAAATTTATATGTTATAACCAAAAGAGGAAAATGGATCTGGTTTTGTAATACTAAATATGTTTATATTAAAATTCAAACCTGATTCTCTCGAAATCTCAAAAACAAAATGCAAGTGGTTACGTGCAGCTTCGATGAACCTAATCGATGAAAAGAATTAACGAATGGAAACAAATGAAGAGCTATTACAAAGATTGATGAATGTTAAACTCTACATTTCTTGAAAAAAATTCTCCATGGCGAGTAGGGAACAATTTCAGCGTTTTCGCAAGCAACCGAATATATATTTTTCATGAGATAGAGAGCTTCTTATCCCATTTGTTGGTAATTCGTGCATCTCGCCAAGTTCATTATTCTATATTTGAATTGATATTAAATGATGAGAATCGATGGATTATCATTAATTAAGTAAATTGGATATTTGAATCATGGTTCTTAAACTTGGACAGGCCGGTCGGATTAGATTGGACTAGAATTGATGGTTGATTTGTTCCAGGTTGTAGTGATTCATTGGAAAGTCAAGAACCGGTCTACGACTGGTTGAACTGGCCAGTTCAATAGTTGGTTCAACTTGTCATTGACCGGTTCTTTGACTTTATGTTACTTAAGTAGGTATTTTGTTTTTTTGTGAAGTTTGATCCTTGTTCCTCTCACTCCATACAGTATAATTGAGCTAAATTCGTACACCGTTTCTTATTTGCCTTTTATGTTTTTATATGATAAGTTATTAAACTATTTTACATCAAACAATTTATTTATTTTTTAAAATATAGACTATATTTATATAGTGTTTTTATTTAAGTATTGTGTAATATCAATTTCTCAAAATATAACATTTTAAATTATTTCTTTGATTTTTCAAAATATTTATATAACTATATAATACAATTTGATATTTTTAAAATCAATTTAACATTGAATTATTTGCATACAAATGAATATAATTTCTTTTAACATATTGTGTTTAAAATTAAAATTATATAAAGTAATTATATAAATGTACAATTACATAAAGTAATCATATAAATGTGCAATTTTATATATTATAAATCAAATTTATAAAACATTTTCATTTAACTTATAAATTATGATTTAATCCTAATAAAATTTAATTTGTTCCAAAACTAGCAATTCATTCTTTTCACTAAATTATATTATGTATTTAGCCCTATAGTACGAGGTCGTCTTAGGCCCTATTTAACGTATTTGGCATCAGGCTTTGCACGCACCAATTGGATTAAGATTTTATAACAATAAAACAGGGTATAGAAAGATTGCCGACGAAATTTTTTTTGTTTAAATGTATCTTTACCCATTTAAACTTGATTTTAAAATTCTATTACCTAAAATTTTAGAAAATTTCTCTCAACCCCTGAACTTGGTAAAAGTGCATCAATTTACCCTTGAATTTGATAAAAATGTATCATTTTACCCCTTGAGTACTGCTTGTCACCTTCTGATCGGGTAAGAAAAAAGACATATTTGAAAAATCAAATAAAAAGGAAACTGATATGTGGCATTCAAGGAGAAACAGACACACTTTTATCAAATTTATAGGGTAAATTGATACACTTCTACTAAGCTGAAACTTTTGAAAGTTTGGATATTAGACTTTTCATGCTTTAGGGAGGTAAAATATGTATTTGGCATAGTTTTATATAGTTTGACATTAGACTTTTTTTTACATAGTTTTACGCCCTGAAACTGAAAATCATATATGTTGGGACTTCGGAACAGAGAACGCAAACATTGAGACCGACGGAATTTTAAACCCAATATTCATTAGCCGCCGCTCGCCGCCACGTCCGGCTCGCCGTCTATCCTTTCCTGAAGGCTGCAATTGCATCACAAGGTAAGTTTTTTATATTGGAAATTTCAAATCCCTAATCTGATTTGAACTCATAATTTGAATGAAAATTTATATTACTGATTTGATTCTAAGATTTAATTGTAAATTGAAATCCCTCACTGGAATGAAACATTTAATTTCATTCAAAGTTTGAAATTTGAAAGCTTTTAATATAGCAAGCTGTTTGCATTTGTTTTTGTGTACTTAGACTATATGGAAAAGTAGAACTTTCTGGAAATATTATTTTTTCCGTTTTTCCTCATCTGAGTTTGCTCTTCTCTAGGGGTTTTTCTTTGTTTCTGTATTTGCTGATAATTTAAAGGTTAGATTTTTGAAGAGTTGAGAGTTAGGTTGATTGCAAGTGGTAAAAAACAGAAGGGGTCAGTCATTGTTTTTGTGTGGGTGAGTGAAAAGAGCCTGTTTTTCTTTTCTTTTATTCTCTTTAAATATATCATTTTTGTTCTATAATTATTTACTACTATATTTAAAACACAGTTTCTTTCAATAAATTGTATCAATTCCAACAATTTTCTAGCCAGCTTTCTGAGTTTGAGTATTACTTGCTTTGCTTCTTCTCCATTATTTACAAAAAAACCTGTGCTTTAATCAAAATTGAAAATAGCAGTATTCTAGAACAAAAATGATATATTCAAAGAGAATGAAAGAAAAGAAAAACAGGCTCTTTCACTCCACTACACAAAACAATGAACATGTGCATCAATTCCAACAATTTTCTAGCCAAGTTTCTGAGTTTGAGTAATACTTGCTTTGCTTCTTCGCCATCATTTACGAAAAAGACTGATCTTTTGTTAGCATGTAATTTGCATAAAGTAAACAATGAACTTGCTATGTGGACTAATTCAATCGACTTATATTGGATTAATTTTTGATACTTCGATTCTAAGTTTATTGATATTATTTTCTCTGGTCGGAAAATGTATTTGTTTGATAGAATTTGTAGCCAAAATTCCCCCATCTAACAAACCCGAGAGATCCTGGCACCTCCACTAGGCTTTGGGTTAAGAATTTAGCGGGTTTTTCTTATTAAATATGAGTTGCATTTCTTAGCTCTTTTTCCGTTTTTCTTAAATGTGCAGCTTTTTATAGTTTCCAATCTTTCCATTTTAAAAATCATTCTTAGCTTTGAATCTTAAAGAACATCACTAGCTTACTGCTCATTCTCAGTAATCGCAATCACTCATGGTTTCCGATCCTTGAAAATTAGAGTGCCTCAAGTTAATATTCCATTGAAACATTTAAGATGCAAACCTATTCTCCTTTCTGGGTTTAGTGTTGTTGAAATTGAGCCTTGGAAATGTTGTTGGACTGCCCAACTTTTACCAGAATACAAATTCTCTGCTTTCTCTGTTCCTACTGAGGATATTTTCCAAAATTAATGAATTTCAGCTCCTGTTAGTTCTTAGAAAATCTGTCCTTTATTGGTTCTAAGTTAAAGAAGTGGCCCTAGATTTTCAGTTTACTTACACATAAAACTCTCTGGTCTCAATCGCTACTGAAGTAATCTGCACAATTTACGGGTTCAAATGCTTGTTAAATTTGCTAGTGTTTACTTCTTAATATTGGGACTTGTATTCGCATGTCTTCTCACTTGTGCATAATACTCCACTTTAGGGTTAATATTTTTAAAGTTGGGACTTTTATTGCATATATATTTTATTTAGGAAGTTTGTTTTTGTACATGGGTTTCGTCATATCATATCAAACAAGAATTCTTTTGTTGTTTGTGAGAGAAATTTAAAATGTCTGCAGTTAGACATCTAAACAAGATGATCACGCAGCAAAATACACCTCCAACCGATAAACTTTTAGGAATCATCACTTGCTTGCATTATACACAATTTCATACATATTAACTTGAACAATAAAAGTTTGTCAGTTCATCAAGATAATAGTAAGTGGGGGAAAGAGGAAAAAATGAAGAAACAATACCTAGTACCAAGTCTTATAGGTTTGAGTGCTGCTTAACTCTACTTAGTTTAATTTAAGTTTCCAATTCAGTAAATTAGGAAGATAACCTCTGTCTCTAATCTTTTCCTTCAACTAAATTCAAATTGTTTCCTCCCTATCTCTAACAATACAATCCCTTTTTCTATTTCTGCCAAACCCAGTCCCTTTTCTTGCTTCTTTCTGAAGAACTTGTTCAACAGACTAGGAAATTAAACGTCATTTTGTTCAAAATCAATTATTCCAAAGCTCTGCGTAATTCTTGGTTTCAACTTTGTTTTTTGCAAAGTAAAAATTACTTTGCCCTTCATTATCATTGGATTAGTGGTGTAAATTTAATCCAATATGTAACCTTTACCTTGCAAAAAACAAAGTCACTGTAAAAAATAATAAA
>CATIWQ010080900.1:0-37689 GCA_949673415.1 Euphorbia schlechtendalii | reverse complement strand
GTGGTTGCATTTTATGCTCCATACCACTCTCTCATTTTTTTCTTTTAAGCATATGTTTTTGAAGTACTTTGTACTTTGCACCCATTTTTTGTGCTATGCTTTCTTTTCTTTTTCACTCAATGAATGGTTGCAGTTTCTGCTACATACCATTCCTCACCTTTTGCATAACTCATTGGTTATCCTCTCTTTCTATTGATTTTTCTTTAATACCCTCATCCTTTATTGATCAATTTCGATGTATTATGGCTATAGTTTCTTAACACTTTAAAAACACTTAATACTTATAAGACTTATTCGAGATTTGCATATAAAACTCATAGTAAGAATACCATTACATATTACTCCACTTAAACTTATCGAAAGCATTAAACTAAAACTATATAACTTATACCAATTCATGTTGCATCAAAATATATATCGAAACTTACATGGAATGTTTCTCTCGAATGTTACTCACCACTCATCCTTGCCAAATTAATAAATGTTGTGCACTAACATCAAACATGTAAATACCTAACACTCACAATAACCTTGGACAAATGTTATTAAATTATTAGAAATGATAATGTATAATTAACAAAAATATCAAGAAAAATTTTCAAATTCTTCGATTTTTTTTTATTTTATTTAATTTTTTTCATTTTTCGGGATTTTTACAAATGTCTCCCCACACTAAAGAACACAATGTCCTCATTGTGAGACATCATAAAAATCAAAATCTAAGCTAGTATAAAAATAGAATTGAAAAAATAAGGTAAAGAAAAGAATAAACCCATTTTATTGTGAAGGAGAATTCGGGGGACTAGGATTGAATTGACAATTTTATTTTCTAAAGAATGACAGTTCTTTTCAAAGCATCGATTTATTAGTTTTCTTTAGAATCTTCATGTCTTTCTTCATCACTCCAAGTTCTGCTTGTCAATTATCCAATTTAAGTTGCATGATAGCCTTCCAATCTTCCGGGGTTTCTTCTTGTTCTTCATCATCTTCTATTTTATGCATCAGGGCTTTTCCTTTGCGACGGCTAACGGTTGGATTTGATGGTCCAATGGAAGAATCTTCTTGAGTCCAATTAAGTTTCTTGGTGTGGTTGGAGTAGGAGTAAAAAGAATAAACACCTTCGTATTCTTAGAGTAGCCCAGTGTTCTTCAAATAATTTCCATCCATGTAGCGAAAATACTCACCCGGTTGTTGGACATAGGGGAGTTCTTCTCTAGCACCCAAGATTATGGCAGTGATAATCTCGGCCACTCCAATCTTGCTTCTCATGCTCATTGAGTTCTTCTTCATCATATCCCATATGATATCCATAAATTTTGCTTTTTATTTCATCATAGCGCATGAAAGAACAAACAAGTCTTTCTTTTAGACCTTTGTACTCTCTACTCGATAAAATATCGAAGTGGAAGGTATTTGTGGAGAAGAAGAATGCATTCATCCTTAATAAGTTTGTTAGGAGAATTTTTGGGATTGAAGACTCTCTTACCTGATAAATTTGCCCAAACTTTATTAGGTTGAAATGAATCCATCATACTCGATGAATTAGTAATCTCGAAACCGAACCATTCACCCATCATCTCTCTAGTGACGGTGTATTGTTGTCCGTGATTATGAAATTGTATTTCCCTCTTTCTTGAATCTTCAAAATCGAATGTTACCAAACACTCGAGAATCCAATCTCTATTTTGTAGAAAGCACAAAGTCACAAATCTTGTAAGACCAAGAGCCGAAAGGTAGGCTTCCATCTCTTCAAGGAGATTAAGAGTTTCTAAGAAGACTAAATCGAGGAATATTAGTCCGGTGATATCCAATTTGTTTTGCTTCTGAAATCTTTTACCCTCTTCACTTGTCCTCAATGGGAAAGGATAATCAAATTCTTCTTGAATTTATTAGGATCCTCTCTTATGTGCTGCTCTCTTCACACGAGTCATATTGGTTTTGAAGAAAAAGGTTTGAAAAGGTTTAGATGCTTGAATGTAGAAGATGAGAAAATTCAGAAATTTTGAAGGTTTTTTTAGAAGGTGTGGTGGCTAGGGTTCAACATAGACCTATTTATAGAGGTTTAATGAGTCTCTAATTATTCATAAATGGGATTTTAGCCGTTTAGGCTCAAAACTAGCCGTTAATGGCGGTTACGGACATCTATTGTGTGTCAGTTTACAATCTGTAACGGTTATATTTTCCTCGTGTCACAATCGCGAAGGCCAGTCATGATCGTGACTTTCTTCACGATAGAAATAGAATATTTTGATATCCAATGATCACGAGCTCGACTTGAGTCGCGGTTATGATATTCTTTGCTATTCAAATTTCTTCAATTTTTAGACTTGTACCTTTAAAAATTTAGAAACACAAACACAAACAAACTTTGTTAAATACAAATGATAAATATATACTGTTATACCTTGAGTAATCATGGTGATGATAGCAATTGAACATCAACATCTTGTTGTTCAAATTTATTTCCATATTTAACAAATATTTACAAGCAAACATAACGAAAAAAACAAACAACAAATAAACAAACAAACACAAATAACACAAAACAAATTGAAATCGACCTATACAAATTTTCTAAAATGAAAAGATAAGAAACTTATTCAGGTGGAAATGAATGATTCAATCATCTAATCAATCTTATAACGTGACTCCCGTAAATCCCTTTCAACATCACATACCAAAATATGGATATTACTAATCTTTCGATGAATAGAGATTTGTTCTTCCATTCATTCATTCAACTTCCTTTTAAGATTTGTTGAACTACTTCCTTCTTTCCTAGCAATTTCTCTTTCTTTCTTTTTATCAGCTTCTACTCTCTCATCCCATGATTTCCAGTCATAGGTCATCCCATTCTCACCAATACACATGGTTAGAAATCCCTGCTTGAAGAAAATTTTAGTAGTTAACTTCGGAATTTCATCTTCATCGGTAAAGACTTCTTCACCACTTGGTAATCTCCCAATTTATCCTAACAAATTTGCAATAGTTTGACACCCGTACGCTATCCTACCAAGATCAATTACGGGAGACATAAGAGTACCCATCATAATCCCTGATACAACCACAGGTAAGCCGTTCCAAACCGCTTCCAAGATAAACAATTCTTCAGGAATGACCTTGTCTAAACTAGATCTATCGAAAAGAGCACTACTTAGATAGAAGTGTAAAGCGAGCAAATAGGGGTGTCGGATCCACTGGCTATAGGTAAATTCCTATTTGTAATCATCTTTTCCAGTAAGGCGATTCCATGTTGGTAGTAGATCCCAACCAGGAAGCATTTTGTAGAAATAATCTTTAGGGAAAACCAAATTCTGCTCCAACTTCATCCTTGAGAATTTATATTTCTTTCCTTGATATCGATACTCCAAATAATTCATCTTAGGATTCATCCATACTAACAAAATCAGCATTTCCTTACAGTTATCTTCACTATTCCCAATATTCATATAGGAATAGAGAACGAAGTTAAGGATTCCTAGGCAATACATTACCCTCTCATAGATTCCAAATTGAATGAACCTATTCTTATGAATCACATAAGAACTAGTGAAATCTGCATCCCTAATGATTTTGAAACGATCACCTTCCTCTCGAGAGTGAATAGGAAAAGGTGCTTCATACCATTCTTGCAAGTCTGAAGGAGGAATAAGAATAGATTTGTTTGAGTGAACCATTTTGATGAAAAATGGTTGATTAATTTCAAGGTTTAGAACAGAAATTTTAATTGATTGAAAAGGAATTTTGGATATTTAAAGTGAAGAGTTATGAGAATCACACCCTATATGTAGAACTTGAGAGAAACCGTTGAAAAACTGCACAAACTGCTACAGTTTTCGCTGATGTCGCTATCGTGATCCTTGGTCACGATCTTGAGTATACTAAAAGCAAGAAATAGAAAGTTTTAATTAAGAATTCACGAGCGCAATAGACAGTCGTGAACGCGAAGAGAAAAATAGAAGAAAATTTTCTATTTGTCAAGAATTAAGATGAAATATTATGACGTATCACCTCCAAGAGGCTTATTTCATAATCTTTTCATATCTAGAATAAAATTGGAAAAATGTATAATTAGGAAATGAAATAAATAGATATAATCAATCTCTAGAACGCAATTGATTTCCCTTAAAAATTCAATCTCTAGAACGCACTTGCCCTCCTCGGCAACGGCGCTAAAAACTTGTTTGCCACTTTTCTACTGATATGTTTAATAACTTTTTCTCAAAGAGTTTGGCTATATATTAATGGTGCCAAAAACTTGTTCGTGTAAGGTATAGGTGTTGTCAGTACCTCTTATCAAATAGAAAAATGATGATAACTACAAGTATACAGTTGCGTGTAGTTTTAAAAGATATCGATCCCACAGGGAAGGACTAGCTCTAAAGATCAACAAGAAAGACATAATAAAGAAAATAAAATATATTGATATTTTGGATAGGAGGGTTATAATGAAAGATTAGAGAGTCTAAATATATAGATTTTCCCTACAAAATAAGGATAGCAGAGAAAACATGCAAGTTCAACAAAAATGTTACGATTCACTAAACTAGTCTAATAGACTCGGTTCAAAATACCCAGATGTTCAATTATTCGCTACAGAGCAACACATGAAATAACTTTTCTAAACCTAGCGCAAATGAATTAAGACAATTATAAAAACCTAAACAACATCAATACTATGCTTAGTACGAGTTGCTCTCACATAGCCACATTTAGCAAGTTACAATTCAAAAATATTGGCTCACTAAACAGCATTATATCATAGATCCAGTGATTATACACGATATTGTTAACCCCGAAACTACTCTTAAAAATAAATCCAATTCATATAACTTGATTAATATAAAACTTAACATGAAATACGCATTATGACACATAGACATATCATAAACTTTGAAATAGAATGTACAAGTAGAAAGCAAAGCAAAGTTGTAAGGTATGCAAGTGAGAAAGCTAAAGTAGATCAAACCGTATCCACTTTTTAATGGGAGTCGTCAATTCCCGCAATTCTTGAATCAGCTTTAAATTTGGTATCAGCCCATACAGAACCTCCGCTAGGATGCTATTCTTTGCGAATATCAAACAAATGAATATTGAAGTACGACAACTTTTATTGATAAGTGATTTGGAAGTACACTTATACAACAATTGCTCGAGAATATAGAGAAATCTAGTGATCGATACAAGGATTCGAATCACTTAAACATTTTCTCACTAACACTTATGAACGTAGCGAATTCTCTATTTATACACACACTATATCTCACTAATGCACTCTAATATTTTCCCTCTGTCTCACTGCATAAAATTGTAAGGTTTGGAGCCCTATTTATAAAGTTCGAAAGGTTGCGTCTATCCATACAAAGAGTCATGTCCATTGGTGAAAGATTGCATCATTTCATTGTGATTGGTTGAAAAGCTTCAATCTAATCCGTAATGGATAGGCACCTTTTCATGATTGGTTGATTTCTAATATGTGTCTATTCGTTAGTAGTTGATGGTGGTTGATCATTCTTATCTGAAGGTTGGTAGTTAAGAAGATTAAACCAGAAAATCATCCAAGTCGTGACTGTGAATCTTTGATTGGCATATTTCTGTTTTGAAGAAGAACAAGTCGCGATCGTGAATTGCATTTTTCTTTAGAATTCTCCTTGTAACTTCATAGATCTTTGATATCTTCGATCCTAAGCCAAATCTTTAAGTTCCACACATCTTTTTGCACCTTTTTCACTCTTTTTCATAGAATTCCACTTTAGATCATTTTACTCCTAAGATTTACCTAGTATCTGCATTTGCATAAAAAACAACTACATACCAATTGAAATCTTTTATATGAAGTATAAAAATGACTTAAACTATAGTGTTTAGTGTATAAAATTAATATGACAATAAGTGTAATTATACACTTATCAATTGATCCACACGGATCTTCACAGACCAAAACCTCCATTAAGGTAGAACTCGTTGGTAGACAGCAGCAACTAGACCGCTCGAGGACCAACCCTAAAATATATACTAACAAGGCTCACTTCAAAGGAAAGAACCTTCTAAAGAATTCTTGTGACATTGGAGAAACTCGTGGAGGATCTCACAAAAGCTCACAAAGAAAAGATGTCGAACTCAAAGAGAAAAGCTAAGTTGAAGTGTGGAATAATGAGAGAGGGGAGGCCTATTTATAGGAAAACGGGGAGTGGTAAACTCCCCTTCAAAAACAATGTGGCATAGGAATATTTCCATCCCACAATCGGGTTAGCCGTGCGAGTCCCTTAAACCTGCTAGTTAATCCATACACTTCCTCTACAAGGCAAGCCCTAACGGGCTTGCCTTGTGTCACAATCTTGGGCTTGTGGGCCTTTCTCGCAAGCCAAAGCTTGCAGTCACCCACCATACAATAGAGGGCTTGTATGGCAGGCCCAAGCAAGCGCTGCCATGGGCAGCACTTACGGGCCTATAGCCTCCTAATGCGCACGGGCTTACCTCGTGAGCTAGCGGCCCGTGAGGCCCACTCATAATGAGAAAAATTCCCTTGCTCCGCTTCTTGCAATTTTCCCTATTTTCTATTTTATTCCTTTTAATTATTAATTTGGTCCAACCAATTAATTATTCTTCCAATGAATGCGACAACCAAACATTATCGGCATAAACCTAGTCTATAGGTTCTTTACTTAGTTCGATAAAGACCCAAAGTGTGTGACCTCATAGGATCCCAAAGTATTCAGCTGCTAGAGGTTAACCTAAACTTGGTTTCCCATCCGGGAACCTTTAGGCTTAGTGTTCTAGACTGATATGGAACTCGATAACTCTAGATGATCAAATGGGCTTTCTAGGAAAGGTATATGATCCCCTGATACTCGGAACTTGATGTGCCTATGACTTAATCTGGTTCTGCAGTAGTAACCAATACAATACACTCCTTCAATCAGGTTAAGTACCATCAAGTTTTTTGAGCTCGGAATAAGTGTTATCTCATTTAATAGCCGTACTTGTCCTCGAATGAGACGTGTTCATGTAGAACACCACTGGCCATAATGTACCAAGATTGAATAGAAACATATTCTATCAATCTTATACTCTAATTAGAGGTTTATGCGTGTCTCTCTTCAAAAAGGGGCCCTATGGTACATCTCCCATTATATCACTATATCAGGAGCGATGGATCCCATCTTGACTACTTGGCTTACCAACATGTGATCATCACTATACCCGTAATCACCGTATCATCCTGATTGCAAGGGTATGAATAAGTATGACCCATAGTATAACAAATCCTACATAAGGTAACCAGTATCTCAGGTCTGAGGATACTTATACTACTATATTTATTTTTGAGTGTCTATCTTATAGCAATCTCCAATGTATTACCCGAATACATTCATGTGTTAACTCAAGGTACCACCTTTATCTCGTGAGATCGGCTACTTAGATCTTATCCAAGGAGTAAACCTACACATGCTAGTCTGTCCGCTTCATTGATGTCATGTCCTAAAGAAACTATGACTAGGGATATTTAGACTATTCATAATAACAAATATGTGCAGTTCTCATATCACATAGCTCCCACTATCTCCTCGCACTTTTACACTATGAAGTAGTCATGGACTTTGTCTTATCAATGCGCATATACATATATATATATATATATACACATATATATATTATACATATATGATACTAGTGAGATACATAAATAAATAAAAGCATCGATAAATAAAAAAGATGTCTTAATTATTAATAATAATTCAAAACTGTTTATACATTATAACTAATTAAGATATATCACCCTAATTGCCTCTAAGGCATACATTATATCTAACAATCTCCCACTTGCACTAGAGCCAATTTCCCATATGCTTCATGCCATACTCATTAACATGCTGGTAATGTTTAACCTGAGTCAATGGCTTTGTTAGCTCATCCGCTAGATTCTCATCTGTTGGATGTATTCTAAGCTTATATCCTTTATAACTACCATCTCTTGAATGAGTTGGTATTTTCTAAGTACATTTCCGTTTCTCTGATGAGACCGTGGTTCCTTTGCCTGAGCAATAGCCCTATTGTTATCACAATAAACCACTATTAGATTTATAATGCTGGAAACCACATTGAGATCACCAATAAATCTCATAAGCCAGACAGCTTGCTTAGCTACTTCTGAAGCAGCTATACACTCAAATCTGTGGTTGAATCGGTAGTCATGTCCTATTTGAAACTTTTCCAAACAACTACCCCTCCGTTTAACAAGAACACATACCCCGACTAGGACTGTAATCATCCCTGTCAGACTGAAAACTCATGTCAGTGTATCCCTTCATAGAGTGATCACCTTCTCCATATACCAAAAACATGTCCTTAGTCTTATGTAAGTTCTTAAGGATAGTTTTAACAACCATCTAGTGCTTCTCACCTAGGTCAAATTGAAATCTCTTATGACACTCAACGTATGTGAGATGTCAGGCCGAGTGCATATTATAATGTACATGATGGGTCCTACTGCTAAGGTATAGGGTATTCCATTCATATGTAGTCTCTCCTTTTGTGTTCTCGACACTCAGATTTACCAAGGTTAATCCCGTGAGACATAGGGAGATAACCCTTTCTTGACTACTCAAGATTAAATCTAGCCAAAACCTTGTCTATGTATGTACTTTGTGAAAGACCTAGAAGCCTTTTGAATCTATCTCGGTTGATTTTTATACCAAGTATAAAAGCTGCTTTTCCAAGGTCTTTCATGGAGAACTTCTTTGACCACCATGACTTAACTGTCTAAAGAGAAGGAACATCGTTTCCTATCAGTAATATGTCATTAACATATAAAACCAGAAAAATGAATGCACTCCCACTAACCTTCTTATATACACAGGGCTCATTAGCGTTTGACTCAAAACTAATTTCTCGGATTGTCTCGTCAAACCTAATATTCCAACTCCTTCAAGCTTGCTTAAGTCCATAAATGGACTTCTACAACTTGCATACCTTTGAACTATCCTTGGATGTAAAACCCTTGATTTGTGTCATATACACATCCCTGTCCAAATTCCCATTAAGGAATGTTATTTTCACATCCATCTGCTAAATCTCATAATCGTAATGAGAGGTAATGGTAAGGAGTATCCTGATAGACTTTAGCATAGCCACTGGTGAAAAGGTTTCATCATAGTCAATGCATTTTTTTACTATAACCTTTTGCAACTAGCCTTGCTTTATAGGTAATTACGTTACCATCTATGTCAGTCTTCTTCTTGAAAACCCACTTGCATCCTATGGGCTTACTCTCACTTGGAGCATCAATCAAGTTCCAAACTCGATTTTCATATAAGGAGTCCATCCCTGACCTCATGGCTGCAAACCATTTATCAAACTTTGAGCCTTTCATTGCCTCCTTGTAAGTCTTGGTCTCATCACTTTCCATAAGGAAGAGATGTTTATCATTAGTGATGAGAATCCCGTATCGCTCGGGAGTGATTAGAACCTGACCTGACCTATACAATGTCGGTGTTATAATAGGTTGTTCTATGCTTACACTTTCTTGTGTAACATACTTAGGAACAGAGCTGGTTTCTTACCATATCATAGTTCGTATAGTGTTTGATCAACTAATTTCGAGGGAACTCTATTCAGATTATAAAAAGTGCTCTCAAGTGCATAACACAAAAAGGATCTGCTGAGTTCTTCTTGGCTCATCATGGACCAAACCATATCAAGTAAGTTTTGATTTCTTCTTTTTGACACTCCATTGTGTTGAGGTATATAAGGAGGTTTCCATTAGGATAAAATACCATTAACCTTAGATAATCTTGAAACTCTTGGCTTAAGTATTCACTGCCTCAATCATATTGAAGGATCTTGAAACTTTTCCCAAGCTGTTCCTCTACTTTTGTTTTGAACTCTTTAAATTTCTCAAAACTCTAGAACTTATGTCTCATAAGGTACAAACAACTATATCGCGAGTAATCATCGATAAAGGTTATGAAGTAGATGAAACCATCATGTGTCTTAACACTCGTTGGACCACATGCATCAGAATGTATTATTTTTCCAAGGTAGTAGTGGCATGCTAACCCTTTCCTTTGAAAGGTTTCTTAGTCATCTTCCCCTTTAAACAAGGTTTGCACGCCCCATATGATTCCCATTCCATTGAGCCCACGTCACCACATTTGTGTAACTTAGTTAAGCAAGTCTCATTTATATGGCCTAGACAATAATGGTATAAGTATGAGGATTTCTGATTATCTAATCTTGATTTCTTAACAATGTTCATATTTAGAATTTCAGTTTTAGTATCTAAAACATAAAGAATATTATTGCGTCAAATTTGAAAATTATTATTAGAAATAAATTTTCAAATCCCTCTACCGCTAAATGCTCAATAAAAATAATATTCTTAGTGATAGCAAGAATATACTAGCAATTGTTTAAAACTAAAACTAGTCCACTAGGTAAATGAAGGCTATATGTCCCTACAGCTGTTGCAACAACACATGCTCCATTTCCCACTCTTAGGTCCATTTCCCTCTTTGCAAGTCTTTTACTATTCCGCAATCCTTGTGTAGAAGTATAGATATGAGTACCACAACCAGTATCCAATACTCAGGTAGACTCATAGGGAAACTGTAGAGAAACTCTCTATCATGAACATACCTAAAGTAGATTCGGAACTTTTCATGAGTCTTCTCTTGACCTTAAACATCCTATAATTTCTTTTCTTTTGATCCTTGGTAACAAGTTGATTCTCAAGTTTATTTCTAAATTGTATATCATATTGTTCCAATAGGTCTACAATCTCGAAAAAATTACAAGAATCACTGATGCCGTAGAAATTTATTATGAAACCATCGTACCTATGAGGTAGACCTTTCAATACAATCTGTTTCAAGGAATCCTGATCATAAGTAACTCCCATTTTCCTTAACTATTTAAGTTATCAAAAACAGTCATGGTAAACTCAACTGCTGAGGTGTCAGCCCCTAGACTTGCAGATAGCATGAATTTTTCGGGTTCATTTATCATCACAAGTTGCACAATCATAGACTCCAAGTCCATGTTTTTGCAAAGATCCCTGTACCATTGAAGCATAGTGTTAACCATGAAGTTCTTTGCGAAATCACAGTCCCTTTTATGCTTCACGTACTTATCTATTTGATAAATGAAAGGATCTTCTTTGAGGAGTTCAGGATATGGATTATCTAGTACATAATCCAACCCAAGGCTCTTTATGATCCTCGCCACACACTCGAACCACTCATGAAAGTTGTCTCCTTTGTAAAACTTGTTGTCAATCAGATGCATATAAGTGTTAGTGTTCATATTTAACCTAGATATAATATAGAATTTGTTTACACATTAGTATATGTACATGCATTTCATATAAGGTCTTTAATTAAATACATAATTCCTACTATTTTCTCGACATTCAAATAGCCCCTTCTATTTAAATTTAGGATATTTGGTCTAACCAATTTTCCTTAGTAGCATCCATAGCCACTCATCATGACCCCTACTATAGCACAATAAGATAACCATGGTTGGAACCCGTCCATTTTCATCCCATGCAATTTCTAATCCATTTGAGTTTTTCTTTCTCGAAACGTGCTTACCCTATTGTACGACTCCTCAAATGTGTTTCCAATTAGGCATTAGCTCCAATGATATGGATAACTAACCCATTTTGGTTAAGGTTTTAACCCCATCTAGTCTCATGAACAAAAACATGTTAAAGGAAGGCATGTTGTACATGTGCTTACATCCATTAATAAGGTTTGTATCATGACTTATGATGACAAGATTATTTACCGCCTTAATATTGTTGTAGGGATTTTATTAGTGTCGTTGGTCTCACCCTAGTGTAGGTCTTATATGATGGTTATGATTATGATAATAATAATTTCGGGCTATTTGGAATTATGAACTCTAAGGGAACATGCTCAAGACTTATACATTGTAATCATTCCATTATGCCAAGACTCCACATAGCATGCAAAACAAAAAAGGTCCATGTTTAAGTTCTTGCACCTATGCCTATTAGTTTTAATTTAACAACTTAAACCATGTTTGTAAAACCATATTCAGAATCTAATTCCCATACTAGAAATCAACTAAGTCAAAACTGTCCCTTGGGTACACTTGAACCTAATACGAAAGGAGAATTTCAGGTAGGAGAGGCCCCCTTAACGTGAATGAGCAGCCAAGTCCAATCCTTGCCAAAATAACCATGGGCACTTCGATTCGTTGTACCTCATGAAACTATGATTTAAAGATTCTGTTCTTTAATTGAGAGAAGTACTAGATGACCCTCAATTAAAGCATTTACACGTGTGGTAAAACATTCCTAATTTATATGATAATCACCTAGACTGAGTTTGAGAAAAACCTTAATCTAGTTATCACATCATTTTCCTACAGCAGGAACTGAAACCTTAGTCATGCATATCATAATTTAATCAATTCATAGAAAATACTGATTTCAACATATAATAATCAATCATGCATAGCATAAGGTAGTATTTGATACCACTGCTAGTTAATCAAGATAGTAATTGAACATGCAAAATTGCAACGTAAAATTTCAAAACTTACAATTAACCCTAAAGGATCTCTAAAGCATACCATGATTGATATAATCTAAGTTGAAACGTTCCATAGATGCCAATAGGTTTATAAAACTTATAAAAGAAAACCTAGCATCTAAATTTAGAACATTACAAGTTGATGAGTGCTTCTCTCTTCTTTTTGATGCAGTGTTCCCTTAGAGTAATTAAGTAGAATTTTTTTGGCACTAGCCTCCAAAATAGGATAGCCACTACGATTGATCCACATGGATCTTCATCGACCAAAACCTTCGTTGAGGTAGAACTCATTAGTAGACAGCAGTTGCAAGATCGCTCGAGGACCAACCTGAAAATATAAACTAAGAAGGCTCACTTAAAGAGAAAGAACCTTCTAAATAATTCTTGCAATTTTGAGAAACTCATGGAGGATCTCGCAAAAGCTCGTAAACAAAAGATGTTGAACTCAGAGAGAAAGGTTAAGTTGAACTGTGGAATAATGAGAGAGGGGAGGCCTATTTATAGGGAGAGGGGGAGTGGTAGATTCCCCTTGAAAAACAATGTGGGATGGGAATATTCCCATCCCACAACCGGGTCAACCATGCAGGTTCCTTGGACACGCGGGCTGACCCACGCATTGCCTCCACAAGGTAAGTCCTAACGGGATTACGGGCCTTTCCCGCTACCCTAAGGTTGCGATCGAGCACCATGCACTAGAGAGCTTGTGCGGTAAGCTATACAAGAGCTTCCATGGGCAGTGCTTGTAGGCCTACAACCGCTAACGCGAGCAAGCTTACCTAGTGCGCAAGTAGCCCACAAGCTTTTCAGCTCATGGGGTAGTCGCGTAGGCCACCCTTTGAATATCCCATGTTCATTTGGGCCCACTTGCAATGGGAAAAACTCTCTTGATGAGCTCTGTGCAATTTCCAAAATTCTTCCAAATAATTCGACAACCAAACATTCTTGGCATAGACTCAATCTATAGGTTCTTTACTTAGTCCGGTAAAGACCCAAAGTGTGTGACCTCATACTATCCCAACGTATAAAGTCGCTAGAGGTTAACCTAAACTTGGTTTCCCATCCTAGGACCTTTAGGCTCAATGTTCAAGACCTATAAGGAACTCGATAACTCTAGATGATCAAATGGGCTTTCTAGCAAAGGCTTATGATCCCCCGATACTCAGAATATCATGTGCCTATGACTTGATCTGGTTATGTAGTAATAACAATTACAATACACTACTTCTATCAGGTTAAGTACCATCAAGTTTATTGAGCTCAGATTAAGTGTTAGCTCATGTAATAGCCATAGTTATCTTAGAATTAGACTTGTTCATGAAGAACACCACTCACCATAATGTATCAACTAGAAACCCGTTCTATCAATCTTATACATTGATAAAAGGTTTATGAGTGTCTCTCTTCAACAAGGGGCCCTAAGGTACATCTCCCATTATATCACTATATCAAGAGTGATAAATCTCATCTTGAAAACTCGGCTTACCAACATATGATCATCACTATACCTGTAATCACTCATATCATCCTGATTACCAGGGTATGAATAAGTATGACCCAAAGTATAGCAACTCTCACATAATGTAACTAGTATCTCAAGTCTACTTGTACTGCTACTGCAATAAGACATGAAACCAACACATGGATATAGTTATTTTCAAGTGTCTATCTTATAGTGGTCTCCAATGTATTACCCGAATAAATTCATGTATTAACTCAAGGAACCACCTTCATCTCATGAGATCGGCTACTTGGATCTAATCTGCGAAGTAAGCCTACATGTGCTATTCTATCTGCTTCATTGATGTCTAGTCTCAATGAAACTATGACTAGTGATGTTTAGAATATTCATAATAACATGTATGTGTAGTTCTCACACCACATAGCTCCCACTATGTCCTCACGCTTTTACGCTATGAAGTAGTCATGGACTTTGTCTTATCAATGCACTTATATAAATAATATTATACATATATGATACTAGAAAGATACATAAATAAATAAAAGCAATGATAAATTACAAAGATTCCTTAATTATTAATAATAATAATCCAAAACCATTTGTATGTTATAACTAATTAAGATATATATATCACCCCAATTGCCTCTAAGGCATACATCATGTCTAACAGGCTCATGGGCCAGCGCATGCTGGCAGGCAGCACGCCCACAAGCGCTTTAAGGCAATGCTTATGCAGGCTTAATGCTGTGGTCTGCAAGCTAGGCTTGCGAGACAAGGCAAGCCCATTAGGGTTTGCTTGGCAACCACACAGCCTGCATAAGCGGGCTGCATGCATGGGTTACTTACATGAAGCTTAAGCTTCGTACATCAATGTGTATGTGGAATGGGAATATTCCCATCCCACATTGGTTTTTGAGGGGATCTTTTTTCTCCACTCCCACTATAAATAGTGGCCCACCCCCTCCATTTCTACTTACTTCAGCTCAGCCTTCCTTTTGAGTTTTGACATCTTTTCTTCACGAGCTTTTTTAAGATCCTCCACGAGTTTCTCCATCGTTGTAAGAATTCTTAAGAAGGCTCTTTCATATTTTGAAGAGACCCTTCTACGTTATATTTTCAGGTTGGTCTTCGAGTGGTATAGCAGTTGTTGTCTACCAATGAGTTCTTCCTCAATGGGAGGTTTTGGTTGGTTAAGATTTGTGTGGATCAATCATAGAGGTTATCCTAATTTGGAGGCTAGTGCTAATGGAGTGTCGTTGAATTGTTCTAAGGGAGCACCGCACCAAAGGAAGACATGCATCAACTGGTAATATTCTTAACTTAGATGCTAGGTTTCTTTTAATAAGTTTTATAAACCTATAAGCATCTATGGAACATTTCAACTTAGGTTATATCAATCATGGCATGCTTAGGAGATACTTTAAGGTTAATTTTAAGTTTTGAAATTCCATCTTGTAACAAGTTCAATTATTGTCTTCATTAACCAGCAATGATATATCTTGTGTTAACCCCTTGTGGATACGGGTAGATCTAGGTTAGATGTATGCTAGGCTTTTTTTATTCCCTTTGGGTATAACAATTGTAAATAAAATTGTATTTGTAGATAATTTTTATTTAGGTAAATTTGAATGTTCCTTTAGATTTGTATTACTATTTACCCTACCCCTTAGGTTAGATGCCTTGTATTTATTTATTTATCATTTTCTTTTATTTGTTTATCCCTTTCGGGATGTGTATGTTATAAAATACTAACATAAATCGAAAATGACTAGAAAAATAATTGAAATGTCTTAAAGGTGGTGATTTGCTTGTAATATTAACTCAAATAATGACAAAGCAGGTAAATCTTTTAGACCTAAATCATTGTATTATGGTGTAGTTTAGGCTTAACTGATCTAGGCTATGCTGAATTTCCAAGAAGAGTTTATTCAGGTGGTGACTACGTAATATAGGCTAGAAATTTAGGCATCGTATCATTCAAAAGCTTTTATTTCCTCCTCGAGTAAAACCCCCATGCCCCATCTCACGGGGCCAGTGCCTCGTAGTGACTGGGCGGGTTCGAAACGTCGTCCGCTCACACATATGCTTCCCATGCAATAAAGGTTTTTGCTTTTAAATCTAAGCTTGGATCATCTTAACACCACGTGGAAGTCAAGGAGCGAACCTACATAAATCACATTGAAACATTTTGGTACACCCTAAGGGAAGTTACTATAGTGATGCTGTATGAGTTCGTTCATAAGGGTTAGTGACATAGAAGGCTCTTGTTTCACTATTATACACTCTAAGACTCTCCCCAAATAGGTGTGAACGAGGGAGGTAAATGTGATATGGTAACAAATTATCCACTCATTAGGCATCCTTGATCCCCATGGGGTCACAAGTGATAATTTCATGGCTTCTCGATAAAATTTAGCACCCTAATCTTAAGGTTAATCTGTCTAATGCTTATGATTTTGGTCAAATATTTTAGAGTTGGATAAACTCATTTAACAACTTTTCAATACTCATTAAAAGTATTTTGAACTTTTAAGTTAAAAAATAAGAATGATCATTAAAGGAGTCATTGTTCTGAGCGGACAATGTTTTGGATTCGCGTGGTCACCATAAGGTGCTGGCCCCATGAGATGGGGTATGGGGGTTTTCAAGAATGAGAGAAAATAAAGTTTTGGAAAGACTCGAGGCCTAAACCTCTAGCCTATGTTATGGAGTCACCACCCAGATAAACTCTTCCAAGAAATCCGATACAACCTAGATCCGTTAAGCCTAAACAGTACAATAATACAGAGATTCAGGTCTAGATGAGTTACCTAATTCTTTGTTATTTGAGTTAGAATTACAAGCAAGCAAAAACCTTTAAAGTCTTTTGATTATTTTTCTACTTGTTTTCGATTAATGTTTGGTGATTTAAATCATTCACAGACGGAAAGGCGAGAAATAAATAAACGCAGTAAGTTAATAAGTAGGGAAAATAAAATGAAGATAATAAAATAAAATAAAAGGTTCTAACCTAGTTGGGTAGGGATTAAATGATATTTTTTTAATTCAAATGGTCCTAAATACAACTTTATCTACATGTACATTTATTTTTACAAAAGCAATACCCGAATGACTAAAAAACAAAACATACATCTAGCCTAAACTACCTGCAATTACAAGAGATTAGCACAATTTATATGACACATCACAAGTAGGGGTTTGTTATACCAAACAAGAATCAATTAATCATGCAAAATTTTAGATTATGGTGATAATTAAATGTGTTGCACTCAATTTATTTTCAAAAGTAGAAATTCGAGTTTTCAAGCGAGTTTTCTTGTAAAAATGATTTATTTTAGACCCAAATCCTTCTCATTTTATTTATTTGAAGATGTCATATGGTATACTGTCAGGTCTGTTATCGAGTAAAATTGTAACCTATTCTGAAAACTGAGCAAAAATATGAAATCTAAAATCTGACTAGAAATTGACCGGCACCCCAAGTTGGGCTAGCGGGGGCTTAGTTAGCCACCTCCTAGACTAGTGCCAATATAGCTCCCCAGGGGTGGCTTGGTCTCCTACATGGGTGCTGGTTGAGGAGCAAAGACCCTAGGGAAACAAGCGATTTTTCATCAAGATTTTCTGTTTCTTGCACAAGATAAGTGAAAAATGAATTTTTAAACTAAAGCTGATCTATTTAGAGCGGTGTCCTTGTAGTATTATCGGAGCCCTTGTAGTTGTGCCCATGTTCCTATAGTAATTATAAGGGCACATGTCCATTTAGAGAGGCACCGGGCTAAACTTCAATTTTCACCCCCAAAACATAAAAATATACACACAATCAAGCCTAAAGTCTTCTAAAACTTAGAAGCTTGCCCCTTCGACTTGATCCCAATAATTTTAGAGCCAGAAATGCCAAGAAAAGAGACCTCCCAAGCCTTTTTTATTGAGTTTTTGAAGATTTGTAGATTAAACACTAAAAAAATTAAATAAGTGCTAACGATAAATTTTTTGAATGATTTTGGATTCTATAAATATTTGATAGATCTATCCAAGATATGAAAACCCTAAATGAAGTTTATGTGGAGAAAATTGAAGAAAAAATCAAGAGAAAAGAATTTTTCTTCCCTTTTCCTTACTTTCTCACAAAGTTTCCTTTTTCTCTCTCTCGCCAAATATTCCTCTCACCCAAAAGTGGTAAAAATGATGCTGCTTATTTCTTTCCTCAAAATATAAGCCTTCAATACCATTTTAGGTTGACAAAAATTAAGGTTAGAAAGGGGAAAAATGGTGAAAATAGTAAAAAAGGTTAAAATCGGGCAAAACCAGTGCCCCTCTAGCTTGGTCAATGGCAGCCTAGCAAGAGGATTGCCACCGGCCAAGCACCACTAGCAACAGTCTGGTGTGTAAGGGCACCAGACCTATAGTAGGGGCACCGGGCTTGGAGGACCCCCCCACCACCCCTGCGGTTCCTTTGATTCCCAATTACTAGTGCTAGTGACTTTAGGACTTTTAATGCATATTTTGACTTTTCTATAATATAAAATTTAACTTTTAATATTTTTTTTATGTATTTTTAATATATTCTAATTGAATAAAATAAAACTTTTAAAAGCTAAAAACACTTGTTTGATTCTTAACAAAGAAAAAAAAAGAACTAAACCTACAAAATAAAATAAACTAAGGATTAATTTAAATATTTTAATATGTGAGAAGGGTTCGAAAGGCCAGGACATCTTCTTTCAACATTATCTTCCCAATTACGGGTCCGCAAAATTTTGGAGAGCAAGTCTAAACAATAAGCTTTCATCATCTTTTCGCAAGAGGGACTGAGAATCCTATGCTCATAAGTAGCATGATAGGATTTCAAAAATTATCATAATCCTAAGATCACATAAGCATGACATGATTGATTTAACTTCACAAATCATAATATGTATATTGAGGTCTATAAACACTTATAAAAGAAACCTAATATCTTAGTTAGAGCATTACTAGTTGAAGTGTGCCCTTAGCTACAACAGAGCAACCCCTTAACCCTAATCTCCAAGTGTAGGACTACCCTTACGAATAGTCTACATGAACCCCACCGACCAAAGCCTCCTCAGAGAGGAAGAATTATTAGTTCACAAGTGGCTGCTAGACCACTAGTAGACTAACCCGAAAATATATTGTGTGGTTCCCTTTTCTAAAATAGAAATAGGCTCCTAAAAAATTCCATCAATTATTCAAAAGAGAAATTGCGGGAGGGTCTCTAAATAATTCGAAATAAACTCAAGTTCAGAAGAAAGCACACTAAACTAAAGTTGGGGGAAATAAGGAGATAAGGAACTTCTTATGTAGGCCAATGAGGATGAAAAACTCTCATCCAAATTGATGTGGGATTAGGGTTTCTAATCTCATATGTGGTATCACATCAAGCCTTTCGACCTTATTCTTATCGTGCACACTAGGATGTAGCCTACATACCTATGATACGGGATTTTTTGCATTGTTGTCATGCAGCATTGCGAGTCCTATAGCTCAGGAGCCCTTGGGATTGCATGACTTATTTATTATGAGCCTTTAGATATTCTCCTCAGCCGCATATGCAAGGCCCCCTTGCATGATTTTTCTCCAAAACATACTTGCAATTTCTTGGTTTGCCTCAATCTTGCTTCCTCGGTTCACTAGAATGACTAGTCAATGACCATTTATTACTTGATTTAATTATTCTCTATATATACTCTATTTGATAGTTCTTTACTTGGAATAGTTAAAGGTCCAATGTGTGTGACCTCATACGATCCTGAAGTATAGAGCCACTATAGTTTAACCTAGCTAAACTTCCCATCAAGTAATTTACTAACTCTATGTTCCCGACTAATATGGAGCTCAATGACTCTAGTCAATCAAATTATCCTTCTAGTAAAGACTTATAATCCCCAAGTACTCAGAATGTTACGTGCTTGTGACTTATTCCGATTTTACAGTAGTAACCAATATAATACACTCCTTCCATCATGTTAAGTATTATCTGGTTGTTGAGCTTGGATTAAGTGTTAGCTCATTTAATAGTCGTAGCTATCCCAAAGTTATACTTGCTCACAAAGAACACTATTCACCTTATAAATGTGTTTGACTCTAATCACTTTCTATCAAACACATAAGCTGATCAAAGGTTCAAGAGTGTTGCTAACATGGTCCACTCGGCCCAATGAGGATTCATACCTATTTCAAAACTGTGATTAGACAAGAGCTAAACATAGTCAAATTATCATTCAATCTACTAAAAAAATAAGAAATTCAAAAATTCCCATTCCAAGGAAAGCTCAGTTTCTCATTCTGGACCAAAAGTTGAAAACTTCAAACTTCTGGTCATCCAGGGTAAATGGGTGCATGCCCATTTACCCTCCTAAGCCTAATTAGGCATGCCAAAACTGCTCTTTCGGGATTCTCATAGAAATTTAACAAAAATCTTGAAAATCAACTTGACTGGTAATTGGGCCCACGCTCATTTACCCACCTGCTATATATGGAGCATTTTTACTCCATTTCATGGGGGATCTGAATTTTGGACCCAAATTTCCAAATTTTCAAGCTTTTTTCTCACACTTTTAAGCATTTGAAACTCTTCTTTCAAGGTACTAAATTCATCCAAACACATCTCATTACATTCTTACATTGATTTGGATCAAGTTGCAGCGACAAACTTCTATTTAAACTTGATAAAAAATCTCAAATTCATTTGATTTACAAGTTTATAGTCATAAACTTGCTAAATCTAATTTCTATCAACTTTCCAACTTCTCTATCCAAATTTGGTTCCAGACCAACTCTCAATTCATCTTGACAAAATGAAAGGTAACTGAGGGTAGTTGACTTCTAGCCCACTTTTATAATTTGTTATTTCCATATCGCATTTTCATTTTGTGGTAAAGAGGCAATTGGAGCTTTTATAAAATAATTTTCAAATAAAATGCATTAATATGTATAAAATGAGCTTGCAGTTTAATTCCACTTTCCCGGAATAAGGGGAAACTCCGCTTGATTTTTATAACAAAATTCCAAGTATCATCGTTACTTTGGCAGATTTTATATTACAAATATTTCTTTTACTATTCTATCATAATGCCAAAATTATTGCATATAACATAATTCCCAAAGTTTAGAAGAAAATAGTAGTTATCATGTCCGAACTTAGAATATCTATTTTTTGTATAATAATTCCATCTTGGATCAGTATACCACAATTTCAGGTGGAATTGAAGGTGACGACTCTATTTTCATTAAAATAAAGTAAAAGGCTTTATTTTATATTTATTTGGACTTTTAATAAAATTGTCCTTAATATTTTATGTGTATATATTTTAATAAATTCACATTTTTTTCCTGAAAAGAGATTTGAACTTGTTACGGGGAAATATTACAAAACATGGATATTTTCACAATCATTATAAATGATATTTTCGTGTTCTACACATTTTAACCCTTACACTTTAACCCTTTAACCCTTACACTGAAAACACGCCCACTCATAGTGGCGACTTCGTTGGGGAGCAGTTCTTTTTATTAAAAACTTTGTTTTGATAAAAATCAAATTTTTAACATGATAAAGAACTTTTATTAAAAAGTTTGAGAATTATGACATATGCGATGAAATTGCTATTGCGCAAATATTAGGATTGCATTTGCACATGCATTATCTCACCCCACAACTAATTTAGGTATCTTTTTGGTGAAGTATCTCCCAAGTTCATTTTAGGGCTCAGGGATATGAATATGATCACACCTCTTGCATAACATACAAAGGACTTTGGCTCGCGTAGTTTCAAAGTGCTGGTTAATTTAGGCAAGTAGTGAACATGCAAGCTAGCATGGCGGAATTTCAAAACTTAAAATTAATCTAAAAGGAACTCATAAGCAAGACATGATTGATATAACCCTAGCTAAAATATTGAATAGATACAACAATTCTATAAACATTTATAAAAGAGAACTAGTATTTAATTAAGAGCATTACCAATTGATGCATGTCTTCCCTTAACTGCAATAGAGTGATCAATTATAGAAATTCAGCAAAACCTTGTTAACACTAGCTTCCAAGTTTAGGATAACCTTTATAAATAGTCCACACGAACCCCACCAACCAAAACCTTCATTAAAAGGAAGAACTCATTAGCTAATAAGTGGTTGTTAAATCTCTCGTAGACATACCCGAAAATAACTATGAAGGATCTTTCAAAAATAGATAAGCCTTCTAAGAATTCTTGTAAATTATTTCTAGAGTACTATGTAACGTGCTCATGACTTGATCTAGTTATAAGATCTCCAAAAGCTTAGAATTTTACCCCTTTGATATGAATCTGCATGTTTGGGAACCACAAATTCCTGAATGAAGATCCAATAAGCTATTTTGGTTGATTTGCTTGACTTTTGAAGAATATATAAGGCACAAAGTTAACTTTGTGAAAAAAAGAACCCAAAGGTTAGATTAAAGTCTCTAACCTTTTCTAAACCCAAAACATTAGTTAAAATCAAGAAAAAATCTAACAAAAAAGAACAGATGTGGGTCTTTTCCATGTTTTTTCCAAATTTTCTAAACAAATCTCACTTTCTCTCTCTAAGTTCTTGGAAAAGAGCAAAGTCCCCCTCAAAACCCTAATCTTAGAATTTATATAAGGTGGCTAAAAAGGGAAAATGGTAAAAAAAGAAGGGTACAAATGTAGTTTGGGCTAAAAAACAACCAGAACGGGGCCCCGGTCTAGCAATTTCCAAACCTGTACATGCCTGGTCCCGAGATGAATTCAACCAATTGGACCAACACTGGTGGGCAGATTTTGGATGTTTTTGGATTTTTTGGTGATTTTTTAATCGAATTGAACGGTATCAGTTTCAAAAGTCTCGAGGGTCTTTCCATAGCATCTCCTAGTCCCAATGTGGATCATTGAAACTAGAGAGTAAGTGAAAATATTTCTCTTCATCACTTCGCTAGAGAGACCGAAAATCATGTGCTCATAGGTTACCCCTCGCATAATCACCACCGATATAGGTTAGGTAAGTCACACGAAAAGAGTAAGGGATAGAATTCATACCTTCGTTAGCATGAGTTGTCAAAGTTTACCAAGAGGTGGGAAAGTGCACCTTTTGGATCTTTGATGGGGTTGACTTTTAGGGTTAAAGCACCTAGTTGTAACCTGGTAGGATATCGTATTATCTCCATTTACCTTGAGGTAGGAACTTTGACGAGGTTGACTTCCACGGTTAAAATGCCTAGCTGTAACCTTTAGAAAATGCATTTTATTATCTATGTTAACCTTTAGGTAGGAACTTCAACGAGGTTGATTTATAGGGTTAAAGTGCCTAATTGTAATCTTAGAGAATGTATTTGGTTGTTTTCATAATGTTTTATCTTTAGAGAATCCTATAAAATGAGAGAATATTTTTTCATAGTGATTTGAGAGGATGTGCTTTAACTCCTTGATTGACTTTGCAAAAGCAAAATGTTTTTCCCCCTCAATCAAGAGTTATAACATAGTGAATAGTATATAAGTATGAGAGTTCAGCTTTGTCTGAAATATTTGTTGAAGTGGAGCTGCCCCTTGCGTGAATTGTTATCTAACTTAGAAGTTCGGCATTAATTTGTGGCGGAAATAGCTTTTTTATGTGGAGTTTATAATTAGGGTAAATTTTTAAGAGAAAACATGGGAGTAGATAATAGATAAATTAGAAAACTTAAAGGACAAGGTAAATGGGAATAAAGAATAGATTAAATGCAAAATTTAAATAATAAAATAAAAAATAAATGGAAATGGATTGAGTTAAATGAAAAATATAATAGACAAATAAATTGGGTGGCTTAGTAAGTGAGTAGGCATGGAGGAGTGTGGCCAAAATGCTTCATTAGTTTTCCAATATTCCTCAAAAGTGGCAGCAGCTAACACAGATTCCTCAAAAGCTTTTATACTAATAACCTTACCATGATGATAAAGCTTGATTTTCTAGTAGAGAGTGGAAGGAATATCTCTAATAGAGTGAATCCATGGCCTACCCAAAAGGAGTAAGTGATTGGGATATCGAAAATGGTGAATGTTACTTTAGCTTTAGCCTCCCCCACAGTCTCTTTTACCTCAGACACTCTAACAATCCCTCGCTTTATATCATCATAGGTTTGGATGATAGTTTTGTATTTAGCAAACATGAATACATTGATGCTTAGATAGGGAAAAACCTTTAAGGGACAAAGGTTAATAGCAAACCCATCATCTACCATGGTGTAGGGAATCATTCGACCAAAAACCTGCACCCGAATGAACAGGGCCTTGTTATGCTTATGGAATTTTACAAGCAGATCTAACCAGTCAAAACTTATCATACCAGGCTTATTCCTCTTAGGAAAATCTTTTCTTATTACTGTGCGCATCTCTACAACAAAAGTAGTTGGAGTGGCATCCATTTCAAGGAGCTTTTGAATGAGGCCTTTATGGTGCGTGTCACATAGAGTAAGTAATTGCCAAATACTGAACTTAGCCTAAGTGTTCTTGAGTTAATTGACAACGGATCAACCTCTAAGACAGCTTCATCAAATTGTGGTGGGGGAGAATCTCATCAAAGGTAAGCTCAGTGTCTCATTCCTAATGTCAGGTCTTAACACGCTCAAACACATCATGTAGATACACATGGCAATTACGAGTTGACTGTAGAACACCTTCTTCCATAACTCTTGTCTTAGTGGCAGACTAAAACAAGTAATTAGGGATAAAATGTAACATAAAATTGTCTTTCATCTCATAACTCTCCAGGTCGATCAGGTCAAGGCTCATCACGGCTTTCTTCTTCTTGTCAGACTTCAGAATGTAGCTATCAATGTCAATGGGGATGGGCAAGTCACTTATAATAGCATCAATGGGCTTATCTTCCTCTCCTAAGATTTTGGTAAGAGTAGTGCTTGATTTCACAATATCATAGGCCGAGTTATCTTCCATCTTTGGTTCCAGCACTACAGAGTGAACCCCGGGATTCGAATGCATAACCATTTCAAAGACAAAATTCAAGGGCAGACCCAACTCGGTGAGAGAGCACAAGAATAAGACGTCTAAAGCTTAGTATGAGAGGCACTGCACTTTCAAGATAGATTCATAGCAAATGACATGAGAAAACGGAGACCCCACTCTATGATAAATAGGGATCCCTGACAACTCAATTATGGTTTAAACCTTCAAAGTATTCATGACAAAATTCAGAGGCAATCCAGTCCCTAAAGTCACAACTTATTACTCCTCTTCTTTAGCTTTCTTCAAACGATGGAAAAACACTTCTAGACTCATTCATGAATTAATCATCCCTACTTTGTTCTCAAACCGAGGTAGGGGATTGGATATAGTGCTTGGCTTTAAAGATGGAGTGTGGATCTTCTTCTCAATAACCAAATTCTTGATATTCTTAAGGAGAAGCTTGAAATTGTTGGTGTGATGTCTATGAGAAACATGGTAATTGCATAAATTATTCCACTCATTAGCCTTTGGTGGGGAATAAGGCTTGAAAATATCGAGGAACTTGAGCTCGTGGACTTGGCAAAATCTATGTCAGAATTAGTATATAAGGTGAAATTCCTTGGTGGACATCATTCAATGTTTGGATAATTGAAACTTCTAAGGGTTGTACTACCTATATCACCATTTACACAATGGCTTGGTTCGACTTTTTAGGGTAACAGCAGAAGTAGAATTATCGTTCAATTTCTTGTGCCATGTATTACCTTACCTCATGTCGGTAGTGTGCTCGAGACCATGAATTCATTCTAGCTTTTAAGCTTTAACATGCACTTCATTATAGCTCAAGAACTCATATGCCCCTAACTGTAGCTTGTAGAATAGAAGTGCTCCATCTAACAACTTTACCACCACTTGGAAAAACTGAGCCTATCTTTTAAAAGGATTTGCATGGCCATCCAATGCCCATAGTAGGATTTAAATGTTTCACATGGCCTTTTCTTTACTTCTTCTAAGTTCTAGATGGTGGTTTTCATCTGGCTATTAAAGCCATACTACTCAATAAAGGCCTTAGATAAGCACCTCTAATCATTGGCTATTTCATTAAGAAGATTATTAAACCATTCATCAGCAGGAACTCCTAGAATTGTGATGAACATCTAAGCCAAAATCTTATCACTCAACTTTCTCGCCCTCATAACAGTTTGATAGTTCTTGATATGTAAACGGGATCACCTACACCTCTATACCTCACAAGTTCTAGCATCACAAATTTGTTAAGAACCTAATCTTCACCCCCCCATATTAGCTTGAGATGAGAGAAATTGTTACCCTAAACTAGCCATCTCTAAGGATGGGCCTTTATGAACATATCCTTCAACACCTTGGTTGACCATATCTTTGTTTCTGTTATTAAGAGCAGCTAGCCAAAACAAAGGTGGCTGACTATAAGTAGTGCCCTTTGAAGAGACTAGGACTTACCCCTAATGATAAGCCTGAAATTGATTTCTAAAGGCAGCTAGCTTGGTGAAGGAGCCTTGGAAATGAGATACCCCTTCGACAGGCAGAGTCGAAGGACTGAGATGTAAACCCTTATGAAAAAGTTGTATTCACAGGAGGGAAAAGCGGTTGATCTCCCAAGTTGGGATAAGCTAGTGGAGTAGTCATGAAGGGACTAACAATCAATGGGTGAATAGCTTCTCCACAAACCCTTACAAAAAAGAATTGGGTACTACTTTTCTAAATAACCCATACTAGAAGATATTCTAAGGATTCCCATTTGGATGGCTTTGATAACCTGATCCTTTACCTTGTAAAGATTAACAAATAGCCCTGATTCAACTATCAGCTAATATTGAGTGCCTTGATTTAAGAGAGGATCCAAATCGGCTTAGAGGGTAGATGCATGCCCCGGGCTCACAATAGAATGGACTCTAATTGATTCTAACTAAAGCTGGGTATCCCCTTGAGGATTATGCTCATTACCTGACAGAGTTAGCTCGGATTTTGAAAGTCTATCAAAGTTCTTTTCATCGACCAATAGGGCTCTCATGGAAGCTTGAAGAGTGACATGGTATTGCGCTAGTGTCACTTCCATTTCTTGACTATTGGCCTCCCCCTTAGTTAGAGTCTACTAACTGATGTTGGTCACCTAAATGGTTAAGATCATCTCTAGAGTGATTAACCATGATTTTAAGATCATCTCTAGAGTGATTAACCATGATTTTTGGCGACAAGAATGAGTTTAGCTAGCTGAAGCTTGAAATTGACCCCTCACTCGAGTCTAAATACAAAATACCTTCTTCTAGGGTATTGATGACCTTTGGTGATAAACAAAAGAGATGTTCCTTCAGTCATATCTATGTTAAATGCCAAATCAAAGAGGAATTAAGATATTCATGTTTTGATGCCTTATGGGGTTTATGATGATCCTTAAAGGTTTTTTGAACGCTAATGAAATGAATGTAATGATTCTTTATCCTTAGGATATGAAGGTCGAAGGATCAATATGATCTCTCAAGAGATGAGCTTAAATGTGGTGAGTGAAGTGTACACGTTCAATTTGAAACATCGATGAAGTAATGTTGGCAAAGCCCTACAATGGTAACAACCTTATGTTACGATAAACTTATTTGTATGGACTCTTTGGCTAAATAATGTGTTATACCCTTATGATGTATTTGTTAATGGATGAATATGATGTCAATGATTATTTGGAATCACCAATGTGGTGAAATGAATGAAATGTGTATATAAATTACACAAATTGGGTTGAGGTTCAGATGCCAATGTTATGTTGGCGCGTTCCCTAAGGTGACGTAACCTCGAGCGTCTTTAATGTTAATGGGTATCAAAGAGGTATTTTATGATGCTTTGGGTTTAGTTATTTTATGATGCCATGATTCTTCATGAGCATTCTTAAACCCTAACTAAATCAAAGAAAGTGTTTGTGAGAGTTTGTGTATGCAAAAAAGAATGTGGTTAGTGTTATTTATATGGTGTAATGTTGCTTTCATTTGAATATGTAAATGGATGGCGAAAAGTGATTTAAACACATAACAAGTAGCATGCACACAATTATATACTTTCTTCCAACCATACAGCTCCCCTAAAATAAAGGTTTTGGCTTCTAAATCTAAGATTGAATCATATGAACACCGTGAGGATGTCAAGGAGTGAAACTGCATAAATCGCGTAGAGACATTTTGTTACACCACAAGGGAAATTGCTATGATGATGCTATATGAGTTTGGTCACAAGGGTGGCTGATGTAGAATGCTCTTATTGCGCTTTGATACACTTCAAGTCTCTCCCTCAATAGGAACAAATGAGGGAGGTACATGCGATATGCCAACAAGTGATCCACTCACTAGCCATCCTCGATCCCCATAGGGTCACAAGTGATACTTTCATGGCTTCATACTAAAGTTTCATAATGCCTATACTTTTGGTGAAATACTTTAGAGGTAAATAAACTCATTTAACAACTTTTCAATACTCATCAAAGTTTTTTAAACTTTTATGTTTAAAAAGAAGAACAATCCCCAATAGAGTCACCATTGTAAGAAGATGACGTTTTCACCCATGAGACGGCCGCGAGGTATTGATCTTATGAGATGCGGTTTGGGGGTTTTTAAAGAAAGTATTGAAAGACTCGAGGCCCAAACCTCTGGCCTATGTTACAGAGTCACCACCCGGATCGAATCTTCCGAGAAATTTGTTACAACCTAGATCTGTTAAGCCTAAACCACACCATAATGTAGAGATTCAGATCCGAATGAGTTACCTACTTTGTCGTTATTTGAGTTAAGATTACATACATGTCACCACCTTTAAGATAATTCTATGATTATTTTAGTCTTTTTCGGATTATAGTTAGCATTTATGACATCCATGAGAGAAAAGCAATAAATAAGTAAATAAAGCAATAAATGAGCGAATAAAGGAAATAAATAACAAAAAGAGGCTCCTAACATAAGATGGGAGGGATAAATATTACATGATCGGAGATATAAATGATTGTAAATACATTTGATCCACAAATAAATTTTGATTTACAATTGCAATACCTGAAGGAAAATAAAACCTAGCATACATATAACCATAAATCTACTAGCATCCACAAAGGTTAGCACGAGAATATATCACAACATCAAGGCATGGTTAGTTTACAAAACAAGACTTAGTTAGTATACATAAGTTAGATTAGGGTGATTTGCGATTCATGATTTGGAAGGTTTAAAATGGGAAATTCAAGTTTCCCATGCGCTTTTCTCAAGAAAACACAAGTTTTAGACTCGATTATTAGAAAAATTTATTATTATTAATGTTACATGGCATAAATTGGGTTGGTTGCCTGGGAAAATGTGTCCCGCAGTGGGGATAGCCTAAAAATTACAAAAAAGGAGTTTAAGTCAAAAAGTGATAAATGAACATCCTGTTCGGGAAGAGGATCAGTACCTTCCTAACCTACCTCGACTTGCCTCATGGTGAGGCAGGTACCGGTCTGACTAAGCAGTACTAGTCTCGTTGGCTGGGAACAACCCCTTTAAAGGAGATGGAGTCATGTCTGGCAGTGGTCAGGTGTTGGCCTATTGGGCCAGTACTGACCTGGCTGAGAGGTCGATACCGATGTTAATTTAGTACCGTCTTCTCAATCAATCTGGTACCATCTCCATAGGGTGGGTACAAGACAAGACTCTAGAATGAACCCAACACTACCCGAAAAATGAAAAATAAACACCAAATCACTCCAAGAGTCTCTAAAAGATCAGAATCTTACACCTTTGACATGAATCTGTAAGTTTAGCAGCCTGAAATGCCCGAAAGAAGACCTTATAAGCCCTTTTTTGGTTGATTTGCTTGACTTTCTAAAGAAAAGATAAGGTAGAAAGTTAATTTTTTGAAGGAAAAGGAACCCAAAGGTTAGATTAAAGTCTCCAATCTTTTTCTAAACCCAAAACAGTAGAGAAAATCAAGAAAAAACTTAAGAAAAGAGGAGATGTGGATCTTTTCCAAGTTTTTCCTAAATTTCTCAAGATAGCCCACTTTCTCTTTCTAAGTTTTTGGAAAAAGTAAAGTCTCCTCAAAACCCTAATCTTAGAGTTTATATAGGGTGGCTAAAAAAGGTGAAATTGTAAAATTTTAAAGGGTAAAAATAGAAGTATAAAAAAGTAGTTAAGGATGAAAAACAACCAGAATCAGACCAGTCTGAACTATCGAATCGAAATCGGGTTCTTTGGCTAGTGGGGTGGATTTTTTTATGGTTTTGGATTTTTCGAGTGGTTTTTTTATCAGATTGAATAGTTTTGAATTCAAAAGGCCCACGGATCTTTTCGTAGCATCTCCTAGTCCCAATGTGGATCATTAAAACTAGAGAGTAAGTGAAGATATTTCTCTTCATCTCTTCCCGAGAGGGATCGAAAATCATGTGCTCAAACTTGGGCACCAAATACTTCTCCAAAATGTTCATGAAAAGTTTTGACTCTCCAACTCATTCCTATAGCCTTGATCTCCCTAAACCATAGTCCTTAGAAAACTGTCAATCTTTTGGAATATCAACCAGCTCTTCATCTTATGACTTCATCATCTTAGTGCCTTTTGTATGCATTCTCAATAGATTGGATATAAGCTTGACAAAAAAGATAAGATTTCTTGTCTAGCTCTACAGCAAGAATATCTAGATACCCCTATATGGTTTACTTGCATGTGTAGAATGTCTTCACGATTTCTTTAATAGCTGGACCTTCTAAGGAGAGAAAATTCCTTCTGTTCTGCTCTTAAATGACTCTCTTCATATTAGTCATTTTTCACTAAACTATGGATGTCTACTTCATCGACTAGACCAAACTACCTTTCATCAATACCCCATTTGTTGAGGGTAAAGACTATTCCTCGAGAAATGATGATCTTCTCCATCTTCTTGGAGTTGTTGAAAATCATATTTCTTTGGATTTTTGAACTAATTAGAACTAAAAGTCATTGGGAGAGGGATTTTCACCAGCAAATTCCATAATGAACGGATTTGTATAAGGAAATTTTGGGAGAAAAATTAGGGATTTGTTGAGAGAAATGATTGAAATTCTTGGCAAAAGTGAATCTCTGTTCCAACCTAACTCCTCCTTATATAGTCTAACTCAACTGCAAGGTGTACATGTCCCTTTTACAAGAACTGATCAAAGTGAATGGTGAGATTAAACTTACATATTGAGCGACTTAGTAATAAACTGCAGTTTAGTTAAAATAGTTAAAATATAAAAACTCTTCAAAGAAAAGAATTTAAAATACTGCAAAAATCAAAACTATTTGAATTACTAAGCTGAGTGAATATGTGTTACCTCATTTAGTCAATATAACTTTGAAAACTGCTTTTGACACTTATCCAAATTCAGAGATTTTTCTTCAAATTGAATATGCCATGCATATAAGCTCCTTGAGTATGTTGAACTGCTCCTTTGCTAAAAGCTTTGTGAATATATCAACTTGTTGTTCCTCTGATGGAACATGTTCCAATTTGACATCTCCCCTTTAGGTTAATTTTAAGTTTTTGAAATTCCACCTTGCAATATTGCATGTTCAATTTTCTATCTTGATTAACCACCAATGGTATCAAAACCTGCTTGATGCTATACATGATTCACTATAATATGTTAAAATAATATTTTCTATGAATTGATTAAAGTATGTTATGCATGACTTAGGTTTTAATTCCTATTTTATAAAATGATGTGATAACTAGATTAACATTTTGCTCAAACTTAGTCTAGGTGATTATCATATAAATTAGCAATGTTTTACCACAAGTGTAAATGCTTTAATTGAGGGTCATCCCGTATTTCACTTAATTAAAGAATGAAATCTTTAAATCATAGTTGTCTGTGGTATAACGAATCGAAGTGCCCGTGGTTATTTTGGCAAGGATTGCACTTAGCTGCTCATTTACTTTAAGAGGGCCTCTCTTACCTAGAAATCTCCCTTGGTATTTAGATTCAAAAGTACCCAAGGGACTTTTATGACTTAGTCGATTTATTGTATGGGAATTTGATTCCGCATATGGTTTTACAAATGTGGTTTAAGTTGTTAAATTGAAACTTATAGACATAAGTGCAAGAACTTAAATATGGACCTTATTTTTATTTCATGCTATGTGGAGTCTTGGCATAATAGAATGATTATGACATAATAGTTCTGAGCATGTTCCCTTGGAGTTAACAATTCCAAATAGCTTGGAATTACTATTTTCGTAATCATATCCATCGTATAAGACTAAGACTAGGTCGAGACCAGTGGCACTAATAAAATCCCCACAACAATATGAAGGCGGTATATAGTCTTCCCTTCATAAGTCATGATAATTAAAGGATGTAAGCACATGTACAATATGCCTTCCCTTAACATGTGTTTGGTCATGAGACTAGATGGGGTTAATGCCTTAACTAAAATGGGTTAGTTGTCCATATCATTGGAGTTAATGCCAGATTGGAGACACATTTGAGGAGTCCTACAATTGGGTTCACACATTTCGAGAAAGAGAACTCAAATGGATTAGCAATTGCATGCGATGTAAATGGATAGGTTCCAACCATGGTTATCTTGTTATGGCTTGACCTGTTATAGCAGGGATCATGATGAGTGGCTTTGGATGCTACCTACTAAGGAAAATTGGTTGAACCAAATTTCTCGAATTTAAATAGAAGGGGCTATTTAAATGTTGAGAAAATAGTAGGAATTATGTATTTAATTAAAGACCTTATATTAAATGCATGTACATATACTAATGTCTAAACAAATTCTATCTTATATCTAGGTTGAACAATGAATCTGAACATAAACATTTACTCAATTCTTGATAACAAACTAGATGGTTCAAACTTTACTGATTGGGTAACGGTCGTGAGGATAGTCCTCAGAATTGAAAGGATAGCTTATGTTTTAGATGAGCCCATCCCTGATGAGCCTGATGCTGAAATTGATACCAATGAACATGAGGTATGGGAGAAGCACAAAAAGGATAATGAAACAAAAACATGCATAATGCTGGCAACCATGAATTCTGACCTTCAAAAACTGCATGAGAGCATGGACCTTGATACCATGATTCTCCTTCTTTGTGAGCTCTTCTTAGAGTAGACCAGGTCTCAGAGATTTGACACATCAAAACTCTTATTCAAAATGAAGATGCAAGCTGACACTTCAAGACCACAACATGCTCTTAAACTATTGGGTTATAAAGAGAAGCTGACTCGATTGGATTTTGTGATGGATCATGAATTATGTGTAGATCTTATTCTTACCTCATTAATTAATATTTATTCACAATTTATGACTAATTAGTATATGAACAAGATCGATGCCACACTGCTCAAGTTGGTCAACATGTTGAAAACGGTAGAGCTTAAGATTCGAAAAGATCCAAAGGCTTTACTTTTGGTTGAGAAAACCAAACCTTCCAAGGGTGGGTCCCATTTTGGAAAGGGTCTAAGTGCTAAGAAGAAAATTTGTAAGAAGAAGAAAAGTAAGAAAGGAATTGCAAACATCTACTTCTGATGTGGAAAGGTCATCCACTTGAAGAAGGATTGCAAGGTTCAGATTTTTAAACAAGTGAAGAAGAAGCCAAGTGAGGCATCTACTTTGGTTATGTTCATGATAGAAAGTCTACGTACAGTTCCCTATGAGTCTACTTGGGTATTGTATGCTGGTTATGGTACTCATTTGTACTTCTATGAAGGGATTGCAGAATAATAGGAGGCTTGCAAAGAGGGAGATGAACCTCCAAGTTTGAAATAGAGCACGGGTTACTGCAACAGCTGTAGCGACATATAGCCTTCATTTTCCTAGTGGCCTAGTTTTACTTTTGAACAATTGCTATTATATTCCTAGTGTCACTAAGAATATTATTTCTGTTGTGTCTTTAGCAACAGAGGGATTTGAAATTTTATTTTCTAATAATAAATGTCAAATTCGACACAATAATGTTCTTTATGCTTGTGAATATCTGTTGATGGCATTTATGTTCTATATACTAAAACTGAAATTCTAAATATGAACATTATGAAGAAATTGAGATTGGATGATGAGAAATCATCATACTTATGGCATTGTTGTATAAGCCATATAAATGAGACTCGCTTAAACAAGTTATACAAATGTGGAGACTTGGGTCCAATGGAATTGGAATCCTATGGTGTGTGCGAACCTTGTTTAAAAGGGAAGATGACTAAGAAACCTTTCAAAGGAAAGGGTCAGCATGACACTAGTACCTTGGAAATAATACATTCTAATGTATGTGGTACAATGAGTGTTAAGACTCACGAGGGTTTCGTCTACTTCATAACCTTTATAGACGATTATTCGTGATATGGTTATTTGTACCTTATGAGGCACAAGTTTATGAGTTTTGAGAAATTTAAAGAGTTCAAAACCGAAGTAGAGAAACAACATGGGAAAAGTATCAAGACCCTTCGATCTGATTGAGGTGGTAAATACTTAAGCCAAGAGTTTCATGATTATCTGAGGGATAATGGTATTTTATCCTAGTGGAAAAATCCTTATACACCCCAACACAATAAAGTGTCAGAAAGGAGAAATCGAACACTACTCGATATTGTTTAGTCCATGATGAGCCAAGCAAAACTTAGTAGATCCTTTTAGGGTTATGCACTTGAGATTGCAGTTTATATTCTAAATAAAGTGCCCTCTAAATCAGTTGATCATACTCCATATGAAATGTATTATGGTAAGAAACCCACTCTTTCTCACCTGAGAGTTTGGGGATGTCCTGCTTACGTAAAGAGGAACAGTTTAGATAAACTGGGTGCTAAGTTTGACAAGTGTTTGTTTGTAGGTTACCCTAAGGAGACTATGGAGAATACCTTCATGATCCCAAGGAACAAAAAGTCCTTGTTTTCAAAAATGCTCAATTCCTCGAGAGGGAGCATATACTTGCAAAAGCTAGTAGGATCAATCTTGAGTTATGCACTCAAGAAGATCAAACAGATAATCAATTGATTATTCCTACACCTGTATAGAAGATAGTGTAAGCATGGAACAGCCTATTATAACATCGACATTGCATAGGTCGATCGGGCTCCAATCGCTCCCCAGCGATATGGGTTTCTCATTGCTAATGATAAACATCTCTTCTTTATGGATGATGATGAGCCCATAACTTACAAGGAGTTAATGGAAGGCTCAAAATTGGACAAATGGTTTACAACCATGAGGTCAGAGATGGACTCCATGTATGAAAATCAAGTCTGGAGCTTGATTGATGTTCCAAGTTTGATTAGGCCCGTAGGATGCAAGTGGGTTTTCAAGAAGAAAATTGACATGGAGGTTAACATATTTACTTATAAAGGAAGGCTGGTTGCAAAAGGTTATAGTAAAAAAGAAGGCATTGACTAAGATGAACTCTTTTCACCGGTGGCCATGCTGAAGTCGATCAAGATACTCCTTGTCATCACCGCTCATTACGATTGTGAGATTTGGCATATGGATGTGAAAATAGCCTTCCTTAATAGGAATCTAGACATGGATGTGTATATGGAGAGGGTTTTACATCCAAGGATGGCTCGAAGGTATGCAAGTTGCAGAAGTCCACTTATGGACTTAAGCAACCATCAAGGAGTTGGAATTTTAGATTTGACAAGAAAATCCAAGAAATTGGTTTTATGTCAAATGCTAATGAGCCCTGTGTATATAAGAAGGCTAGTGGGAGTGTGGTCATTTTCCTTTTATTATATGTGATGACATATTACTGATAGGAAATGGTATTCCTTTTCTTCAAATAGTTAAGTCATGGTTGTCAAAGAAGTTCTCCATGAACGACCTTGGAGAAGCAGCTTTTATACTTGGTATAAAGATCAACCGAGATAGATCTAGAAAGGTTACTAGGTCTTTCGCAAAGTACATACATAGACAAGGTTTTTACTAGATTTAACCTTGAGCAATCAAGAAAGGGATTTCTCCCAATATCTAATGGGATTAACCATTCTAAATCTAAGTGTCCAAGAACATAAGAGGAGAGACTACGCATGAATGGAATACCCTATGCCTCAGTGATAGGATCCATCATGTATGCTATGGTATGCACTCAGCCTAACGTCTCACATGTATTGAGCGTAATGAGCAAATTTCAATATGACCCAGGTGAGAAGCACTGGATGACCATTAAAATTATCCTTAAGAATTTACGCAGGACTAAGGATATGTTTTTAGTATATGGAGAAGGTGATCTCTCTTTAGAGGGATACACTGATGTGAGTTTTCACTATGACAGGGGCAATTATAAGTCCTAGTTGGGGTATGTGTTTATTTTAAACAGAGGGGCACTTGTTTGGAAAAGTTTCAAACAAGACACTACTGTTGATTCAACCACAGAATCCAAGTATATAGCTGCTTCAAAAGCGGATAAGCAAGCTGTCTGGCTTAGGGGATTTATTGGTGATCTTGGTGTGCTATCCAGCATTGTAAATCCATTAACGATTTATTGCAATAACAATTGGGCTATTGCTCAAGCAAAGGAACCATGTTCTCGTCAAAGAAATGGACATGTACACAGAAAGTATCATCTCATTTAGGAGATATTAGCCAGAAAAGATATAGGTTTGGAATACATCCCAATGGATCAGAATCTAACAGATGGGCTAACTAAGCCATTGACTTAGGTTAAACATGACCAGCATGTTGACGAGAATAGCATGAAGCACTTGGGCAATTGGCTCTAGTGCTTGTGGGAGATTGTTAGACATGATGTATGACCAAGAGGTAAATAGCGTGATATGTCTTAATTAGTTATAATGTACAAACGGTTTCGGATTATTATTAATCATAATTAAGGCATCTTTGTTGCTTATCAATGTTTTTAATTTATTTTGTATATTGATAAGTTTATAATTACACTTAATTTCATATTAATTTTATACACTAAGCACTATAGTTTAAGTCATTTTTATACTTCATTTAAAAGATTTCACATGGTATGTAGTTGTTTTTTATGCAAATGCAGATACTAGGTAAATCCTGGGAGTAAAATGATCTAAAGTGGAATTCTATGAAAAAAGAGTGAAAAAGGTTCCAAAAGATGCGTGGAACTTAAAGATTTGGCTTAGGATCAAAGTTGTCAAAGATCGGTGAAGTTACAAGGAGAATTCTGAAGAAAAATACAATTCACGGTCACGACAATCATTTGCGGTCGTGACTTGTTCTTCTTCAAAATAGAAATCTGCTAATCAAAGATTCAAGGTCGTGACTTGTATATCACGATTACGACTTGGATAGTTTTCTGATTTACTCTTCTTAACTGCTAACCACCTGATAAGGACGATCAACCACCATCAACTACCAACGAATAGACACCTATCAGAAATCAACCAATCATGAAACGATGCCTATCCATTGTAGATTAGATTGAAGCTTCTCAACCAATCACAATGAAGTGATGCAATCATTCACCAATGGACACAACTCTTAGTATGGATAAACACAACCCTTCGAACTCTATAAATAAGGCTCCAAACCTTATAATTTCGAGCAATCAAGCAGAGGGAAAACATTAGAGTGCATGAGAGAGATATAATGTGTGTATAGATAGAGAATTTGCTACGTTCATAAGTGTTAGCGAGAAAATGTTTAAGTGATTCGAATCCTTGTTTCGATCACTAGATTTCTTTATATTCTCGAGCGATTATTGTATAAGTATACTAGCAAATCACTTATC
>CATIWQ010080855.1:0-16889 GCA_949673415.1 Euphorbia schlechtendalii | reverse complement strand
TCTATCACTATGGCTACCTCATATCTGAGATAATGAGGGCAGTGAAAGTCAATTTGGGCGCATTTTTGGGGGAGTCTGGTAGATCAATTCTATTAGTAAAGAAGACGTTGGAGATGTCTCACTTCAGCAAGATAAACCACCAAAAGGTGCATGCTAGGTACAACAAAGCCAAACAGTAGCGCAACCTGAAGTTAGTACCAATAGTAGTACTTGTGGATATAAGCAAGGAGGAGGTAGACCCCTTTGTGGCTGATTTTGGGGATGATTCAAGCTCTGACAATGCCCCTTTTCAAGCATCTTTGAGAAGATTGCAGCTACCTCCTCCTCGGCATAGCAGGCTGCTTCCTCTAAGGCCAAGGGGAAGAGTCCTGATAAGTCCAGTGAAGCTCCTGCTTAGCACTAACGAAGGAGAATGGTTGCCAAAACCCACACCCAAAGAGAAGGTGAGGCCAAGTTTCTAATTAAGCAAATGGTAGAGGACAAAGAAGAAGAGACTAAGGCTGAGGAAACCCTACGCCAAAGAAAGCACAAATTGGATACCTCAGAAGAAACTAAGGAATAGGGTGAGGCCAAGAAGTCTAAGGAAGAAGCTACTGCTGAGCTTGATGAGGTCATTGCCAAAGCTAAAGGCACTCAGCGCAAGTGCTCTGCCATCCATAGACCTCTAAAGTGCAATGTTCAGGAGGTGAGCAACGAGGAAGATGTTGGAGCAACCCAATCTAATATTCTTAAGGAGTCTGATCCTCAGGATCTCAACATCTCCTTACCCCCTGTCACTCAAACTGAGGAAGAACCTCAAGCTGATCCATCCTTGGATCAAATAGCTATCCCAGAGGTTCCTCTAAATCTTACCCCTATTTCTTCTGTAATGACTCAATCTCCTCCTCCTGTACATTCTTCAAACCCCTCAGTTTCTACTCCTGTAGTTACTGAATTACCAACTGTAGATTCACCTCCTCCTGCTAATACTGTAAATTCTCCAATTAACGTTCCTTCTTCTCCTGACCATAACCAATGCTCTCCTATTAACATTTCTTCGCCAATCACTAGCCAAGACCATTCCTCTCCACCTCCTTCACCAGTACCTAACCCTTCTCCAGTACAACATCAAACTCAAACCACCGTTCCTTTTATTCCTCCACAGCCAACTCCTTCTTCTAACCAAACACCACCTTCTTCTTCAAACCCATCCTCTACCCCCTTAACCCATCAGGTTAAGTGATTAGTCTACTAAGGAAAATTTTATAGCCAAGGGAGCACTTGAATCCAGCAGACAACCAGATATGGCTAATACATCCTTCCTCGCATAGATCCGTGAGTTAGTTAGAAAGCAATTTCCAGCACTCATGACTGATGCTGAGTTAGATAGAGCAGTAAGCCAAGCGCTACTAACTCAAGAATTGATGGACTTATCCGCCAAACCCAAGGTAAAATCCTGAGTTCGAACAGCACATAAGTGTGCCCAGTGAATCTCTCTACTTTGAGGAGTTTGAGAGAATCCAAGCTAGCTTGTTGGCTATTCGAAATCACTTGGTAAAAGAGAGTGCCAAGAGTTTGGTTGAGAAGATGGCATTGATCATGAATGGATTAACTGATTCTGCAGCCCCGCTTGGAGCGGCTATTGCATCTATCCCCATGTCTACTATGCTAGAAAATGCTATCGTAGAAAAGATAAAGTGTCGTGTGGATGCTGCTACTGAGTAGCTGAGTCTACTGAGTGCCAACATGGCTACTCAAATGACACAGATTCATGAATTCAATAAGGAGTAAGATAAAATAAAGAGGCTCACTAATTGCAAGATTGCTGAGCTGAACACAGAGGTGACAACTACAAAGGACATCGGCCATAGCATAGCTAGGGTTGTGGACCAATAGCCCAAGTTCATGCTCATTTATGACCAGAAACAAGACCAAGTCTTGAAACTATTGGAGACTATCTCTGCAAAGCTGGATAAGGCACCTGGCGGCAATTTGGATTCTCTTAGCACTAAAATCGAGTCAGTTCAAAGAGAGATTACTAAACACATCATGGACAAGGTTGCTTCTTCATAGAAGTTCCTTGTGTCCGCCATGGGACAACTGTTCCTGGCCATGCCAATGCCCATTATGCCTTCAAGCGAGTCTCTATGCCCAAAGACAGGATTATCAGTTCAAGCCAAGCTTGATGAGTTAAAGTCCAACATCTATGCCACAGAACAAATGTAACTACGATACCCTCAGATCTGTGACATTGACTCAAGGTTGAAGATCGCACCGATAGCAACGGACTTCCGCGACTTACTCCAATGTTTTCAAAAGTTCATGAGCCAAGGTTTTGATCAGATTGCTCATCTCTCAAGGTGCCATCATCTACTTCTAAGTGAACTGAATGAGCAAGAATTCCTCTCCACTAAGGGTAAGGAGAAACTAGAGTAAGAGATTTCCCCTACAATCAGGAAAGCTTCCAAGCTACTCTCGACGCCTTCAATCTGTGCCTAGATCAAATTATTCAAGGCCAGATAGTAATGGTCGAGAAAGTAGCTGAAGATGCTACCCGAATGGCAAGTCAGCTAAAGGGATCTCTTCCTAGGCATAGGGATCCACAGCAAAGGTCAAGAGCTCAGGACAAGGATAAGCAGAAACAGCATGGATCCTCTTCCTCAGCCCATAGGCTTTAGGCTAGTTCCAAGTAGTAGAATAAAAACTTGTAATAGGACTTAATGTAATCTTAGCTTAGAACATATGTTATGTACTAACTAAGTTTCTTATTAATAAAATACAAGCTTTTCACATCAAAGTTAAGTTCCTCTTAACTTATAATTTGTTGCATGAATGCCTCTGCTGTAATGATATATGTGATGCAGGAATTCATACAAAATACCAAACCTTGAAGAGAAGTTGAAATAAGATTAAAGTCCCAAAAGGAAAATCCTCTGAGTATGGGGGAGCTGAGCTGCTTAAGGAAGACTCACTCAGTATGGGGAGTTTAAGCTGACTAAAGAAAGTCACTCAGCAAAAGGAATCTTATGTCACCTTCCAGGTATTATTTGCTATTTTTAAACTATCTTAATTAATTAAATTCTTCATCTACCTAGTTTGCTATCTATCCAAAATGGGGGAGATTGTAGAACCCAAGTTAAACAGTACTTAACAGTACTTACCAAGTTTTGGAAATAGCAAACCGAATAAGTAAGCGAATTTAATTAAGTACTAAGTATACTCTTAATTAATGAAGTAGACTTGAGTATTGTGGAAAAATCAACTCAGTTTACTGTAAATAATTAATTAAGTTACGGCTTAGATAGGAAAAGCTGAATTCTGCTTTACTAAGTAGAATCCATGCTGAGTACTATGCAGTCTAGGTAATAGTCACTCAGCACGAACTGAGTGCTGCTTTTATTAATTAAAAGCATTACTTCATTATGACACTTTGAGAATTATTTGACAACTGTACTACTAATGGTTTCTGTTAAGAAACATAATATACTTTTATTGCTTTTAAGGTTAAAATATGTAGTAAACAATAGAATATTCATAGTGGCTTACACAAGATAAAAATAGTTCAACTCCACAAAGACTTGTCAGAATCTTTCCACAAAAGTCCAAGATGAGTGCGCCTCTGTCAACCCCATTCCTTAGTATCTCTGCGCGTGTCAGCCAATGTCAGCAACATTCAACCAATCAAATAACACATTGCTTTGCAAGAGTCTCTCTCTCTAAATCTGGATTACTTGAAGATAAAAGAGCTTTCACCAAAGGAAGCTTATCTCGACTCAACATTCGTTTTTCTATCTCTGAATGTCCTAGAAGCTATCTCCAACGGGAAGATTTGAAAGATGTGAAGAGAAGAAATATTAAAGAACTATAGAGATGAGAAGTGTATAACGGCTACTTCGTAGATCCTCTAAGTATAAATAGAAGACTGAAGCAGATGTTGAAAAATAACAAGTGAATCACCTTGAATTTCATAAGAGCTAAATTCACTGCAAAACATTCTAGCTTCTAGCAATTCAAAATCAAGCAATCTGCAAACAACAATTTCTATATCTGTTTGTTATAGAGAGAATTAGCTTTGAGTGATAACATTGTAAGGATTCAACATTTTATAAGTTGAATTCAGTTCGCAATTCTCTTTTGAGATTTAAGTGTCAGTTTGGGAAGGTTACCCATACTGAGGAAGTGGCAGTTTGAAAGGAGGGACTTTCTGTAATTGTTTTTGTCTAAAAGTCAGTCTGGGAAGGGTACCCAAACTGAGGAAGTGGTAGTTAGAAAGGAGGGACTTTCTGTAGTTGTGCCTACCCGCTGTAAAGGCTTCTTCGCCTATTTAAGGAATGAATCACTAGTGGATTATAGCTCAGAGAGGGATCCAGGGACTGGATTAGGCAGAGGCTGAACTGGGATAAAATCTTAGGTGTAGTCGTTCTAACTCTAAGCGTTTAGCTTCATCAGCATATTACTCATTCATCTCTCTTATATTTGCTTGTTATGCATCTCGCATTGAGTAATCCTCACTTAGTAAGAGGTTGAAGATAAACTATGCTAGCTTTGCTGAGCAGTTTATAAGTTTTTATATCGCACTCAGCACGCATACTCATCATGCATATAAAAACCATACTGAGTTAACTATAAAATGAAAAAAATCTAAAAGTTACCTAGTATTTGCATTCACCCCCCTACTGTTGTTATTAGCTGGTTTATGAACCAACAAATTTCTATCTCTAAACGTCCTAGAATCTGTCTCTAATGGGAAGATTCGAAAGATGTGAAGAGAAGAGAAATTGAAGATCAGCGACCTCGAAAAGTTTGCAATAGCTTCTTCGCGAAGCTTCAAGTATAAATAGAAGACTGAAGTAGCCGTTCAAACTTGGTGAATCACCTTGAATTTCTATTAGAGACAAAACTCTACGCAATTACTCACAGCTTCAAGAAATTCCAAACTCAAGCAATCAGCAAATGAAAAATTCCAAATCTATTTGTAATAGAGAGAAATACTTAGATTTAACATTGTAAGGATTCAACGTTTTTATAAGTTAAATTTAGCCTGCAATTTTCTATTCAAAATCAGAGTGTTAGTTTGGGAAGGGTACCCAAACTGAGTTGAGTGGTAGTTAGAAAGGAAGGTACTTTCTGTAAAACTATGTCTACCCGTTGTAAAGGCTGCTCTACCTAAGTAAGGAACAAACACTAGTAAATTAAAGCTTGGAAAAGGTACCTGGGACTGGTGGTAGACTCGGGGCCGAACCAGGATAAAATTCAAGTGTTAAAGTTCTAACTTTTGCTTATAGCTTTTATCGCGTTTAGCTCATTCATCAATTTATCTATGTTTAAGTGTTTTGCTTGAAAAACCAATCCGAAGCTGAGTAAAGTACTCAGCTAGTGATTGTAGATAAATTGTTCCAGCAAAGCTGAGTAGTTTATAAAGTTTTTATATCAATTCGGCACACATACTCAGCAAGGATATAAAAACTTAACTTTGCGAAACAAAATTTTATAAATCTTGAAAAGTAACCAAGAATCGTATTCACTCCCCCTCTACGGTTGTTTACAAGCTATCTAAGGACCAACAAGTGGTATCAGAGTAGTTGCTCAACTTATTGACTAATCTTCTTTAAGTTAAAGATCCATAAATGTCTTACAACAACTATAGTGCTGGCTCGGGTTAGGCAGTTCTCTTAAAGGAGGGAATGTCTGTTACCAGACCACCTCTTTTTTATGATAATCATTACATGTTTTGGAAAAATCGCATGAAAAACTTTATCCAGTCTCAAAGCATGCAAGCATGGCTCGCTATCGAGCTTGGCCCTAGAGTTCCCATAGTTGTGAGGAGCAGAATTCATGTCCCAGTAGATTTAGAGGATTACGAAGATGCTAATTTGAGGTTTCTCAAGGAGAATGTCGTAGAAGTTAAATACTTACACTATGTGCTAGATCTTACTAAATTCAAAAAGGTCTCAAGATGCGAGACATCACAGGATATCTGGAAAAAGCTGGAGATCACCTATGAGGGGATGGATAAGGTCAAAGAGTCAAAGATCAATATCATGTTGAGGGAGTATGAGATGTTCTCAATGGGCATTTACGAGGGTATTCAAAGCATGAATACCAGGTTCATTAACATTGTTAATGAACTGAAGATATTGGGAAAGGCGTTCACTAAAGAGGAGCTCATCATGAAGATTCTGCACACTCTTACTGTAGAGTGGGAATCCAAGAAGAGAGCCATTAAGAAGGCTCATGATCTGAAGACCTACAACTACGATGAGGTGATAGGCACCTTGCTGACTCATGAGATGCCACTGAGGAAGTATTCAGATGACTTTAAGAGGAGTTAAGGCAATGAAAGAGAGGGTAAAGCCATTATCTTGAAAGCTAATTCATCTGATGAGTCCACCAGCTACGACTTTGTTGAGAAAATGACCCTTCTGACTAGGCATTTCAAATGCTTCATGAAGAAGGATGGGAAGTTCAACAAGAAGAAGTTTCCTGGTAAAGTCAAGTTAACTCAGCACCGACTTGGAGCTAAGGAAGGACCCATGAAAGAACATAGAAAAGATATCAAATGCTTTAGTTGTGGAGAGAAAGGCCATATCCAATCTAGCTATCCTAAGGTAAAGAAAGACAAATTCAAGAATAGATTCAATAAGAAGAATGAGGCACTTGCTACCACCTGGAGTGACTCAGAAGAATCCTCATCATCTGATGAGGAAGTAACTGATTCCGTCTATCTTATGGCCATCGAGAATAGAAGGGGCGAAGGCTCAACATCTACCTTTGGTAGAGATCAATCCTCTGCTGACTCTAAAGTTGAGCACAATAAGGGAAAAGCTCCTAAAGCTAAGGTACATTCAGAAATTCCATTATCTATTGAAGAATTCACCCCGGCTCTCTTTGATGTTATAAAATTGACTTACAAGTCGATGAAGAACATCAAAGATGAGTTAACTGCTGAGGTAACAGCTTTAAAGAAGAAGCAGGATCCTCCTCCAGCCAACAGTCAACCTTTGAGTAACCAAACTCACAATTCTAAGAGGAATAATTCCTCTAAAAAGAAGAAAGCATGCCAGCCCAAAGCAAAAATGACATGTGGTTTTTCAGATAAGATGGACATGCCATAGTAATGTGTTGGCATAAATATGGTAATTATGACGAGTACGATTGGAATAACTAAGAACTTCTAACAAGAGGGGACCTAGCTTGAAAGCATGGGTATCTAAGAAAATGTAACTGTTTTGCAGGTGAGCCTTAGATTCGCTGATGACTCTAGAATGTGTTATGTGGATAGTGGATGCTTAAGGCATATGATGAGAGATGAAAGCTAGTTCATTTCATTGGAGCGCAAAAGGAATAAAAGTATCAGTTTTAGAGATAACTAGAAAGGCCAGATTGTGGGCTGTGGCACTATCGGTGTCTCTCATTTAATTGGAGAGGTTTCTCTAGTCAAAGGTTTGAAGTTCAACTTGCTTAGTGTAGCCCAGCTTTGTGACAAAGGTAGAAAGGTTACATTCGACCTAGCAAGATGCTTAGTAATTGACTGTAAGATTGATTCTACTATTCTCTTTGCTCCTCGAATCAATCATGTATAAATGATTGATTTATCCCCTTGCTCTACTAATGTGTGTCTTGTATCTAAGGAGGATAATTTGTGGCTTTGGCATAGAAGATTGGGTCATATAAATTTGAACATTCTATCCAAAATGGCTAATAAGTAATTAGTTGTGGGGTTACCCATCATCAGCTTTAAAAAAGATAAACTATGCTCAGCTTACCAACTAGGTAAGAAAGTTAAGAAATCTTTTAAGTCAATTAACCATAAAGTAACTAAGCGACCATTGGAGCTTCTCCACTTGGATCTTTCCAGCCCAATTAAGCCAATGAGTAAGGGTGGTAAGAGATTTTTATTGGTGATTGTGGATTACTTTATGAGATTCACTTAGGTACTCTTGCTGAGTAGCAAAGACAAGATATATGAATCTTTTGTCAAGCTCAGTAACTGGATAATGAATGAAATAGGAACTAAAATCATTAGAATCTGAGTGATCATGAACGTGAATTTGAGAATTTTCATTTCGAAGAATTTTGTTTAATGCGTGGTATTGACCACAACTTCTCTTCTCCCTATACGCCTCAACAAATTGGGGTTGTAGAAAGGAAGAATAGAACCACAATTGAAATGGCTCGATCCATGCTGAGTGATAACAATCTACCAAAGTACTTTTGGGGAGAAGCTGTTAACACAGCCTGTTATATCTTGAATAGAGTTTTAATTCACCTAATTCTTGAGAAGACACCCTATGAACTTTGGCAAGGGCACAAGCCTAAGATTGGTCATCTCAAATAATTTGGTTGTAGGTGCTTTATTCTTAACACCAAGGAGCAACTAGGTATGTATGATCCTAAGTCTGATAAATCTATCTTTCTGGGATACTCAACTAACAGCTGGGCATATAGAATATATGTCAAAAGAATCGGCCTATTAGAGAAGTCTATTCATGCAGATTTCGATGAAACTAACAATGTAGATAGAAATCCATCTGATGAAGACAAAGGAGTACCCTAGTAAGCAGATCCACTCAGTATGCCACTCTCTATGCTACCTAACCTAGCACAAGAACCTGAAGCTCAGGAAGCTAAAGATGATAAAGATCTTTTTATAAACTTTAACGATAAGGAAGATCTACCTCCACCTTAGCATCTTATTATCGATCCTCTAGTAGTTGATCCGAGTCTTCCAAGAGAGATTAGAGTTCATCTCAACCATCAACTAGATAAAATTGTTGATGATGTTAATAACCTGATGATGACACGAGGTTAGCTCAGCAAGATGATGAGCCAATAGCCTTCATTTCATTGATAAAACCCAAGAAGTTTGAAGAAGTAGAATGAGATGATTATTGGATGATCGCATTGCAAAACAAGCTGGATCAGTTAAAGCGCAATGATGTTTGGGATCTAGTTCCGAAGTTGAAAGGGAAATCAATTATTGGAACCAAAATGGGTTTTTAAGAACAAGCTTGATGAAGATGGCTCTGTTGTCAGGAACAAAGCTAGTCTTGTTGCACAAGGCTACAATCAGCAAGAAGGAATTGATTATGATGAGACTTATGCTTCCGTGGCTCGGCTTAAAGGAATTCGAATCCTATGTGCTTTCAAATCTCATATGAATTTCAAATTATTTCTAATGGATGTTAAGAGCGCATTCCTGAATGGATTCATTCAAGAAGAAGTCTATGTTCGCTAGCCTCCAAGCTTTGAAGATCCTAACAATCCTTAGCAAGTTTTCAAATTGAAGAAGGCTCTCTATGGATTGAAGCAATCTCCTTGAGCTTGGTATGAGAGGCTGTCCAATTTCTTGATCAACAAAGGTTATGAAAGAGAAAAAGCATATAAAACTCTGTTTATCAAGTAAATAAAGGAAGATGGTTGCTAGTCAAAATATATGTTGATGATATCATATTTATGCAAGGAGTTCAACAAGCAGATGAAGAGTGAGTTGGAAATGTCTATGATGGGAGAGCTCAACTCCTTTTTTAGTCTTCAAATCAAGTAGACTGAAGATGGAATTTTCATCAATCAGGCTAAGTATGCCAGATAAGTCTTGAAGATATTGGACATGGAAGATTCGAAGGTAATGTCCACTCCAATGGCCACTGATACTATCTTATGTAAAGATAAAGCTGGAAAACCTATGGAAAGCAAGTTCTAATGAAGAATCATTAGCTCTCTTCTTTATCTCACTACTAGTAAGCTAAACATATAGTATGCTATGAGCTACTATGCACGTTATCAAGCTGATCCCAGGGAAACTCATTTAGCTACTGTTAAGATAATTCTCAAGTACTTGCAAGGCTCAATTAAAGTAGGTTTGTGGTATCCCAGCAGCTCAAATTTCACTCCTAGGGGATTCACAAATGCTGAATATGGTAGAGATAAGCTCGATAGGAAAAGTACAACATGAAGATGCTATTTCCTTGGAGAGTGTCTTATCTTATGGTACAGTAAGAAGCAAACTTTTGTTGTGCTCAGTACAGCTGAAGCTGAGTATATGGCAGCAGGAAGTTGTGTAGCACAACTGTTATAGATTAAGCAGCAACTTGAAGATTAAGGTATAAAGTCAAATTGTCTAAAATTTATGTGTGATAACAAGTGTACAATTGACCTATCCAAAAATCCAATTCAACATGGTAGGATGAAGCATGTCAACATTAGACATCACGTTAATAGGGATCATATGCTATGAGGAGATGTCAAGTTGGAGTATGTTCCTTCTGAGGAACAACGTGTTAACATTTTCACCAAGCCATTGCCAAAGGAGAAATTCAATACTCTGAGGTAGTTAATTGGTATGGCAAATCCATGTTGAAGAAGAAGAAGGAATTTGAAATTCTCAAAATTTTGGCTAAGTGTTGGAGATCAAGCCTTGAGAAGACATGTGGATAACACCGTCATTATTTTAAAGTAACGGCGTGAGAACTATTTCATGGTTAAAATTCAAGCTCTACATTTTCAGAAAGACGTGCATTTGAATAAGAATTGTTCTTATCAAAACTCACCATTTTTTTAAGGCAGTTAATCTTATGCTCATCTCTGAGTTCATTTTCACCTTGAGCTGTGGTAGCGCCACGTACCCCTAAGAGATCCTGAGATTTATGAAAGCTGAATAGTTGAAGGGAGAAGGTTACTTACTTTCTACGAATTTGAAATTCAAACCATTCGAACCCTAATTCCTCCTTTCTTTCAATCCTCTCAAATGGTGATTATTAAAACTACATTTAGACATAAGAGCACCACATCGATTCATATTTCTTCAGCCACAACCATTCCTTATACATCCCTAGTACCTTCTATTCCCCTAAACCAAACATCCCCCAAACTTCTTCAATTGTAAATTCTTCTAACCACCCTCTTCTTCAAACCCATCCTCTACCCCCTTAACCCCTCTAGTTAGGGAAGTTCCCAATGCTGAGACTACACTCAGTAAGGAAACGTAAGTGGTCAGAATGCTGAGGTAAATTTTACAGCCCACGAAGCAACTGAACCCATCTGAAAGCCAATCCACGAGGATTTTACTGATTCATCTTTCTTAGCGGAAATCAGAGAGTTATCTAGGAAGAAATTCCCTGCTCCCAAGATAACTATTGAGTTAGATGGAGTAGTAAGCAAGCTGCTACTTGCTCAATAATAGATGAAATTATCCTCGAGACCTAAGGCAAAGTTGCTTGAGTTTGAATAGCACACAAGTGTGCCCAACGAATCTCTCTACTTCTAGGAGCTTTGAGAGAATCCAGGGTAGCTTGTTGGCTTTTTGAAATCATTTTGCAAAAGAGAGTGCCAAAAGTTTGGTGCATAAGATGGCTCTAATTCTCACAGATTTGATGGATTCTGTAGCCCACCTTGGGGTAGCAATCATGTATATCCAAACATCTACTGCAATGGTTAATGCTGTTGCAGGAAAGATAAAGGGTAGCGTAGATACTGCTACTGAGCAGTTGAGTCTCTTGAGTACCAATATGGTAACTCAAGTGATACAGATCCATAAACTGGTTGAGGAGCAGGCCAAAATAAAAAGGCTTACAGATCACAAGATCAAGAACATCTTTAAAGAGGTGGAAATTATAAAGGACGTTGGCCACAGCATCGAGAAATTGGTTGAGGTTCAGTCAAAGTTCTTGCTACACAATGATGACAAACAAGATGAAATGGTGAAGCTGCTAAAGGATATTTCAATCAAGATTGATAAGGCCCTATCATCAATCTTGTCTCTCTCCACACAAAATTGAACACCATCCAACAAGAAGTTAATGAGCACACAACAGAGAAAGTCTCCTTCTCGTAGAAGGTCCTTGTCTCTGCCATGGGGAAGATTTTTCCTTACATGCCAACTCCAAGTTTACCTACTACATAATCTCTGTGCCTTGAGAGTGGTATGACTATTCACACCAAGCTGAATGTCATCAAGTCAAAGGTAGAAGACATGCAGAAGAATATTGGTACTCTGATGAAAATGGGCGAATTGGATGCAAAGGATATTAGTTACACTACAAAGTGTACATCATTGGTCTTAAAGTTCTTGAAATTGAAGCTCAACTTAAGGTAGTACTGATTGCAATGGACTTCCTAGGCCTTTTTCAATTCTTTGAACAGTTCGCGTATCAAGAATTTGACCAGATTGCGCACCTCTCTAGATGTCACCATCTTCTTCTCAACGAGCTTAATGATCAAGATTTTCTTACCACCAAGGGCAAAGAGAAACTTGAGCAAGAGATTTCCCCGCAAATCAAAGGCTAGTAAGAGAACTTCAGAGCTGCCCTCGATGCCTTCAATACCTGCATTGAACAAATTATGTAAGGTTAGATAACAAAGGGGGAGAAGGTAGCTGAAGATGTTCTCCAAATGGTGAATCTCAACAAGGGAACTCTTCCAAGGTAACTATTTCATTATAAGCCTCCTCAGCAGCAACATCCCAAGACTAATCAAGACAAGACTGCTGGTTCTTCCTCTTTTGTGCATAGAAAGTAGTATAGGCCATGTACTTTGTAGTTTTTATAACTTGTAATAGGACTTAGCCGTGTAATCTTAGTTCAAGGCATAAATACTGTACTCACTAAGTCAATTTTAAATCAATAAAAAGTTACAAGTTCCTACCTCAAGTTAAGATCTTCTTAACTTTATCGTTATGTTGTATGTCTGATTTTGCTGTGAAGTTGACTATGTGATGTAGGAACTCATACAAGAGACCAACCTTGAAGTAAAGTTGAAGTAAGAAAAAGTCCCAAAGTGAAGAAAAATCCTCAAAGTATGGAGGAGTTGAACTACTTGAAGAAGACTCACTCAATACAGGGGAGTTCAAGTTGAAGGGAGTTTTACATCACTTTCCAAGTATTCTTGATATCTTTAAACTACTTATTCAATTAACGTCTTCTACTACTGAGTTAGCTATTTATCCAAAATGGGGGAGATTGTAGAGCCCAAGTTAATCGTACCACATAGTACTTTAATGTTTTGGAAATAGCAAACTGACTAGGATATTGAAATTAATTGAGCACTAAGTATACTCTTAATTAATGAAGTTGACTAGTGTTTATTTACGGGAAAACAACTCAGTTTTGCTGAGTAATTAATTAAGTTACTGCTAAAAGTAGGAAAAGCTGAGTCTGTGCTGAGTACCACGTAGTTTAGAAGTATATCTACTTAGTTGTGCTGAGTTAGCTTTTATTAATTAAAAGTTGAATTCTTTGACACTTGGAGAATTAAATGACACATTTAATACTAACGATTTCCGTGAGAGATGGAATATTCTTTAGTTGCTTTTCAGGATAAAAAGTGCTGAAATTAAAGAAGATTTCCAATGGTCCTCACAAGACAAAAGGTGTCAGTACGGAAAGTCTGGATTTTCTCATTAAAGTCTAAGGCAAAAGGAATTTGCGACATGCACTATTTCTTAGTGTCTCCGTGCGACTCTGCTAACATCAGTAATGTTAACCGATCTGAAGATTCCATGTTGCATTCTTGCACACCTGTCTCAAACCAAATTGCTTGAAGAAAAATGAGATTTGATCAATGGAATTTTATCATGCCTTAACATTCAAATTTCTATCTCTAAACATCCTGGATTCTATCTCCAACGAGAAGATTCGAGAGATGTGAAGAGAAGAGAAATTGAAGATCAGCGACCTCGAAAAGTTTACAACAACTACTTCATGAAGCTTCAAGTATAAATAGAATACTAAAGCAGACATTCAAACTTGGTGAATCACCACAAATTTCTTTTAGAGCTGAAACTCTGCACAATTACTCACAACTTCAAGAAATTCCAAACTCAAGAAACCAGCAAACAAAAAATTCCAAATCTATTTGTAATAGAGAGAAATACTTAGATTTAACATTGTAAGGATTCAACATTTTTATAAAATGAATTCAGTGTAAAATTTTCTATTCAAAATTTGAGTGTTAGTTTGGGAAGGGTACCCAAACTGAGTTGAGTGGTAGTTAGAAAGGAAGGTACTTTTTGTAAATCTGTGTCCACCCACTATAAAGGTTGTTCCACCCATGTAAGGAATGAGTACTAGTGGATTAAAGCTTGGAAAATGTATCTGGGGACTAGAGGTAGGCTTGGGGCTGAACCTAGGATAAAATTCTAGTGTTGAGGTTCTAACTTTTGCTTATAGCTTTTACCATGTTTAGCTCATTCATCATTTTATCTCTGTTTAAGTGTTTTGTTTGAAAAACCAATCCGAAGTTGAGTAAAGTACTCAGCTAGTGATTGTAGATAAACTATGCAAGCAAAGCTTAGCAGTTTATAAAGTTTTTATATCAACTTAGCACACATATAAAAACTTAACTTGGCGAAACAGAATTTTATAAATCTTAAAAAGTAATAAAGATTCGCATTCACCTTCCCTCTGTAGTTGTTTACAAGCTGTCTAAGGACCAACAGATTCACCAAGTTTAAACTTCTGCTTTAGTCTTCTATATATACTTGAAGGTGTTAGAAGTAGCCCGTTGCAAACTTCTTATCCTGACTTGTTCTTCAAAATCTCTTTTCTTCACAACTATCAAATTTACCCGTTTGAAATAGATTTTAGGACGTTTAAAGATAGTGATTTTGAATGTTTAAGCACAAGATTAATCCATTAATCTTGATGCATGAAAAAACTCATTTCTTCAAGAAAATCAATTTTGAGAGAGAAGCACATGAGATGCAACGTTGAAGCCTAAAATTAGTTGACTTGCTAATGTTGTAGAGTTTCGTGGAGACATTAAATGGCACATGTAAGAGGATACATTTTTGCCTTGGACATGTGTGAGGAATCTCCAACATTCCTTACTGACACCATTTGAAAGTGAGGTCCATAGGAATATCTGTTTTGATTTCAGCACTTTTTACCTAAAACCATCAAAGGGAATATTCTATCTTCACAGAAAACATTAAATGCACATGTGTCATTATATTCTAAGAGTCTATGTTACTAAATTTTTATTAAAATAAAAGCTACTCAGCTTAGCTAAGTTATATCGCATAAACTATGTAATACTCAACTTTCCTCAGCTTTTCTTACTCTAAGCCATAATTTAATTAGAATATAGTAAAACTGAGTTATTTTCCCTTAAACAAGCTCAAGTAACACTTGCCTAATTAAGAGTATACTTAGTACCTAAATAATTTCACTATCCTAATTGATTTGTTATTTCCAAAATGTTTAAGTACTATGAAGTACTATTAATTTGGGTTCAACAATCTCCCCCATTTTGGAATAGATAACAAAATAGGTAGTAGAAGAATATAATTAAATAAATATTTTAAGCATATAGGAATACCTGATAAGTGATGTAAGGCTCCCCATGCCTAGTGAACTCCTTGGTAAATATAGACTCCCCATATTGAGTGGATTTCCTTCAGTCAGCATCAGTTCCCCCATACTTGGAGAACTTTTCTTTATCTTGGGACTTTGTCTTACTCAGCTTCTCCTTTCAAGTTAGTCTTGGTTAATTCCTACAACAATTTATAAGCAAAAATAACCCATATATATATAATAAGTTAAGAATCCCTTATCTTTGATAAAAGCTTGTAATTTTCATTAATAATAAATTTAGTCAATACATAGGAAGTTTCCTATCCTAAATTTTTATAAGATAATCACTATTACAAGATTTCTAATATAAATCCTCTTGCTTCCCAATTATGGTTGGTTATCTCTTGCTTTAGCTACTCTTTTCCTTTGGTTGAGAGAACCTGTTGATTATTAAAATCTTTTAGCAACAAGTGATAACATCTGGTCAAATGAGTGATCTGCTCGAATCCTTAGTAAAATTTTTGAAAGCACTATAGAAGACCTCTGAAGTCAGGTGTAGATAATGCAATCTTTAGTTTTGCTTCCATCTCAACGATCCTTGGACACATTAGATGCATAGTCCTTGATGTATAATCTATATCATTTGCATCATGTGCTCCAGTAGTCACCAAATGTTTTACATTCTCTTGAAGTTCATGGAGTTGATTCTTTAGGGCATTAAGCTTCTTATGCATAGTGAGGCCATTACTAGGGTCGACTGACTTAGTAGGCTTAGGAAATAGTTTTCCCATGGCATAGAGCAAAGTCTTTTGTGGTTTATTCTTAGAGTCTTTGGTACTAGACTTGATTAAAGTGCAAGCTGACTCTAGTTTATCACATAGTGCATACATGTTCAGTACAAGCTTACCCATCTTTTTAACAGCTGCATCAACCATCTTCATAATTCTCTCAACTTTCTTATCATAAGAAATTATCAGCTTTGTCAACTTCTCCATCATATCACACATGATGTGCCCAAGATATTTATTTGTATCCAGCTTCTTCGATAATTCACTAATCTAGTTGTCTGTGCTTGTTTTTATTTTAGCTTCTTCTTCACAAAACATGTGAAATTGGTACAAATGTGGCATTTAGACTACTCAGCTATTTTGAGGCAGCATCTATGCTACCCTTCACTTTACATGCCACTACATTCACAATGATAGTTGAGGTTGGGATAGAAGATACAACCGCATTGAGTTTAGCTACAGAGTCAGTCAGTCTAGTTAGGATCAATGCCATCTTATCCACAAGGCTTTTGGCACTCTCCTTCACCAGATGATCCCTAATTGTGTATAAGCTCCCTTGGATTTTCTTGGATTATTCAAAATAGATTGATTCCAAAGGGATGCTGGAATGTTCATCAAACTTAGGAACTTTTTCCTTCTTCTTTACAGACAAGTTCATCAATTCCTATGATAATAGCACTTGGCTTACCACTGTTGGAATTGTTGATGTGCCCTAGTTCTAAAGGCATTGGTTCATGTAGTGTTACATTATAAAGGCAATAATCTACTGCATTTATACCTTGTGCTATAATATGAGTAGAGTATCCATTGATTGATAATCATAAATGTCCCA
>CATIWQ010080846.1:0-24184 GCA_949673415.1 Euphorbia schlechtendalii | reverse complement strand
TTTAGATTTGATCCGATTGATTATGATCTATGAGATAGATTAAATCAAGTTATCCAAATGAGGTAAATTTATGGTGTTAAATTTGATCATGGATCTTTAGATTTACGAGGTAAATTAAATTGGTTTATTCCTAAAGATCGGATATATTCTGGTAACTGTTATGATTGCTGAAAGTTGTATAATGAGCTAAAAGCTCTATATAGTGTATTTGTTAATTCTACAACAGAAATTGGACACATAGTAGTAATGTATTGCTTCAAGTGGAAGTGTTGAGTTAGGAAGTTCATAAGTAAGTTAGGATGGATGGATCCTATATCTACTCGATGTTTTCTGCGACAAAACGGGGGCTATTGCACAAGCTAAAGGGACCCGGTCATGTGTTCGAACACGTGTTCAGATGTTTAAGACATATTATTACATGGGGTTGACACAAGAACAATGATGTTGATCGTCTAACCAAAAGTCCATCGTGGATGGAACTTATAAGTTTAGGTCAGATCTATAAAGATGAGGGCAATGCCTACTATGAACTAGTTCAAGTGGGAGATTGTTGGAAATGTTGGTGTGCCGTAGTTCTCAAGCATTGGTTCTTACATTATGTATATACTAATGATTTCACATTATAAAGGCAATAATCTACTGCATATATATATCTTGTGCTATAATATGAATAGAGTATCCACTGATTGATAATCATAAATGTCCCAAGTCTATTTTAATCATGGGAATGAATAAAACGAAAGGCTTGTATGTTGGATGATCTATAGCAATGTAGTTGCAATGTCACTTGTAAAGTAGATCATGAACATAAGCACATGTTGAGAACATGGGGCTGGACCGACCCACATAGCAAGGTCACATGGTTGTATATCATGGACAGTTTGCTGAGTAGGTCTCAATAGTCCTTAGACTTGATTTCAATTTATTATTAATGTGGAAGTGGGTATGCTGTAGCATATTACTAACGGGTCCTTAAATATTGGATTACAAGTACAGATATGCTAGGTATGTTTCATAACCATGTTAATAGTAGTGTTGAAGTGATAGGATTGCCATCGGTTTGATAAACCAAAATGAATCACTAGCCACTTGATGAATAAAAGGGATAAGGACGTCCAATAATTTGTTGACTTATTTTATCATTTTATTCTAGATCAAAAAATATGATGAACTGTATAAAAGGGTGACAAGCACCATACCTCTTGTTCATCATATTGATGTTAGCTGGCAAAGGACTTTGTGAGATAACTACTGAGTTTAGTATCTTTAATAGACGACTGTATTCTGTCTCAATTGGAGACTGTAATGGTTTACTAGAATCCGCTTACAGTCTATGGGTGAATCTCATTGCCAACATATGGACAGACCCAAAGGATCATGAACTTAGAACTACTGATCTGGGATTCCTTGTACATGCAATGTTACAAGACTTGATGAAGAACTGATTATTAATTAATTGACATGTCAAGTCAATCTAATTAAATAATCTATATACTCCAAGAAATTAATTTAGTTAATGGTATAATATAATTTATTTTATATTATTCATTAAGTTAAATTAAGTTGATTAAAATGTGATCTTTATTTTGTCTATGGGTTAATTTGTAAATTATGAAAGTTGACAATAAATTTGTTTAAGGAATTAAACTACAGATTTAATTATTAAACTTAAAATTAATTGGGTCAAATTCATAATTAAATTAAAACTAAACCTAATTGACTAATTAGGGTATAAATAGACAAAATAAAATAAAAACCTAACTACTCATGTCTACATAAAAACGTGGGCAGCCATTGCAAAATAAGTTTGCAGCTTTAATATAATGCAAAAACCGTGGTAGCCTTTCATGGTGAATGGATTTTGGAGTTTATCTTTTGATCGTTCTTCATTTATACGGCTAGCACTGGTACCGATTCGATAGGAGTTTGTGCATGTGAGATTGGAGAGCTTACGCTTGAGAGCTTTTACTGCAGTTGCCTCTTAAAGAGATATTCCAAATAAGTTTTATTTGTGAAATAAATCCTTTTAAACCCTATAAATGGTTATTGAAAAGATCCTATTCGAATTCGAAAAAATTTTAACCGGTAATTCCACCGTCGCGGTTATGTTTTCGATGACAATTTCATTCAGCTACAACCGGTTCTCTAAGGAAAATCCACATAAGTAGAAGAGCAATAACAAAGTCTTGCAACAGCTGTAGAGTACGTGACATCGCAAAAGGAGTGGAAAAGATCGGGAGGGTTAGACCATGTCGTTTTGGCGCATCATCCAAATAGTATGTTAGATGCAAGGAATCAATTGTGGCCTGCAATGTTTATACTTACGGATTTCGGGAGGTATCCTCCTAATATTGCGAATGTCAACAAAGATGTCATTGCTCCTTACAAACATGTCATTAAAAGCTATGTCGAATACTCGTCTACTTATGATAGCCGTCTTATTTTGCTCTACTTTCAAGGAGCCATTTACAGGAAAGATGTACGGCTTCTTCTCCTTTTATATGTTCTGTTAATTGCTTCTATGAGGTTTAGTATGGTAATGAAATGCTTAGTATGCAACAGCTTTTCACTCTTTTTTTTTTTTGATTGATTATGTGGTTTGCCTGTCTATTTAAGTAGAACTGAGTTATTTCGATGTTTAAATATAGTATCTAAGGTGCATTATAATGAGTGTCAAATAACATTGATACAATTCATGAATCACTATTAAGTTTACATAGGCAAAGTCTGACTCTTAAAATGTTTGAGGTTTTGGATATATTTTGAGATGATCAGGGTAATAGCCCTTCACTTTCTGCATTTGCTATATATACCTATTCCTCCTATAAAAGCAGAAGTCCTGATGCTAAAATGGTAATAATTTCCTTTACCAGTTGAATGTGATGCTTAAATGGTAATAATTTCCTTTACCAGTCGAATGTGATGCTAAAATGGTAATAATTTCCTTTATGAGGGTTATAGGCATAGCCCTTACTAATTTGTAATTGCTATATCTACCTCTGCCTCCTATAAAAGCAGAAGTCTTGTTGCAGTAACCTCTGCTTTATGTGACTTTTTTTGGGTCTAAATTTACCATTTTGAAGTGTTGTTACTTTCTTGTTATGGTAACTTCAAACATATGGAACGTGATGCTGAAATGCTAATAACTGCTTTTACTAGTTGAACTGAAGAAAAGCTAATGTTAAGTACCATTGAATTATAATCATGTTAAATGTTTTTTTAGGCCTGTATATATTAGTGTTGTGCAATTCTCCTCTCTACCTTTAATTTTGGAACTTTTTGAAAATTTTCCGAGTTTAAGGGTAAATGATGTTTGGAAGAAGCGATTTTAAAAAAACAAGGGAATTAGGGAAAACTACGCTTTCATAAGAAAAGCCGAGATCTCTGTTAGCCATTCGGACTCGGAGCTGCCGCCCCAACTCGTCGTTCGTCCTCCATTATCCGATCCCTTATCAGCCGCTCTTTCTTGCCTTCAGTCGGCATTCAAATTTCAACATTCTCCTTCCAATTTTAACTTCTTGGAGTTCCGTCCTTTATTGTTTTGCAGAAAAGTACGGACCTTTTTGTTTAAGATTCAGTTCTATTGAGCGGCCTTTCCGGATATTATGGCTTCAGTGGACGATAAATTGGCTTCCCGGCGGCGTCCATCCGTCGCTGACTGCTTCAACGAGCTCTATTTCTGCTACTGTACTAAACTCTCTACTTTTTTTCCTATTGATTACGAATTGCTTATTTATTTATAATAGAAATTCAATTTTTCACTTGCTTAGTTGTCTTTGGATTGCTTGATTTTTGTTCTCTCATGCCTTCTTATCAGTTAAAACTAATTTCTGATCAAATTATATGATGTTTCCTGTTATTGTGGGAAGCTCCAGTGCATCAGATGCAGCAGTATTATAGGCTTGGGTTTCTTGATGACTGTAAAGGAAAATGGAGAGCTTTGATGGACTCTTTATTTCTCAAGACCAGAAGAGCTTCGGAAGTGCAGGTACAGTTTTACAAGTATTCATGTCAATTTTTGCTTTATTAATCAATGGAAACCTGGCTTTATGCTGAATGAATATTTGACTATTTTGACTTGGCATTTCTTTTGAGCTCTTATTGAGTTAGTATTATAGGTTGTGGAGTGATGGGAAAATGCTGTTGTGTAAATTTGAGTTTTGAAACTGAAATTGCTTAAGAATTATGTCATGTTTGGGATTGCTTTCCCAGCTGTTGTCCTGAAAAGCTCTACTCACAAACTTTCTATGGAACAGCATATTTTGGTGTTTGATAAAAGATTTTGGCTCTTAACATTAATTAACTTGGAACTGATTGATGTTGATTTCCCAAAGTCAAAATCTCTCCTTTAGGAAAAGCTTGAAAATAGAGCTTTTCATGATGGTGGGAAAACAATCCCAAAGTATTGTTATTGATGACCATATAAATATATGTAGTCGCATTTCTCGGGATTGGTTCAGTTTCATCTCCTACATTGAGGAGCTGCGTCACAATTAGTACTTGACAAGCCAAAAAGTTGCAGGCTTGTATCTTTATGATTTTATGAAAATTTTATGGAATCAACTTTATAGAAGTTTATGTACAAAAGTACGTGCACATTGGAGTCCATTAGCGAAGTGGGTATGCTATTGCACCTGTTATTTGTGCTTCGCTGACTTCCACTTCCTAATTTGAAGTTTACAGTTGCAGTGCCATCGATTAAATTTTTCTTTTGGCAGGTCATGGAGGTGAAAGTTTTATACCAGTTTTCTTGTTTGCTATGGTGTGTAGCTGGGTAAAATATCACTTTAGAAGTTCTAAATTATTCTGACATAGGGTTCTCTTGCTCGCATAAAAAACGTTAAAGCCAGTATCCGAAGAAACATGAATTTGGTGTCAGAAGTGAGCAGAGAAAATGTAGAAAGTAAAGAATTCGATTTGTAACTTAGTGGCGATGAGAGTGAAAGTTGCAGTTTTTTGTAGTGAAAGAGAAAATTGTATTTGTGAGAATGAGCTCTAGTGAGAGTGTGTTTGGAAATTAGAAGTTGCAGTTTTTTGGTAGGGAATTTTATCGATGTTACGTGACGCGCTCTCTCATTGGTTTTAATTCTCTGAATATTTTATTACCAGAAATGCATATGTGTCGTCAATTATCCTATTGTCCACATAATAGAGAAATGTCTTTGGTAGTTAACTGGTGTCAAAAAGTTTTCAAGTAAGATAGATGGCAATGAAACTAGTAAAATTTGGAGTTAGTTAAGTTACATTTAAATAGAAGTTAAAAGTTGATAAAATGTAATGTGTGGAATTAGCTCGAGACTGAGAATTTTTTTATGGACTGAAAATTGTGATAAAGAGGAAAACCATGACTTCACAATGGGTAATGACATCTTGCTAAACTTTCATGTTCATCTTATGTTCTTGAAAATGCAGGAAATTCTAGAAGCTCGTGATAAAAGCAGACCTCATATATGGAATTTCCGGACCTCAGAAGAAGCAGCTGTTTATTGGAGAAAGTTGTATGGACATTTAGATGACATGGAATGAGCCAATTTGAGTTTACCCTTTTTATTCTGCTGTGCCACTTTTAAGAATTATAGCTAATAACAGCTGCAATTTCTTTTTGCAACTAGTTAAGAGCAGTGAAAGATCTTCCAACCTAAGGTAACTAACTACTTTCAGCAGCATTTTCAATAGTTTTTAACCAAGTTATGGTATTTCAGTAATTAGTATATAGATTGGTATCTAAAGCTTAGATTACAAATTCTCAAAATAATTCTGTAGTCGATATTGATTAGATGCAATGAACGTGGAATCAACCATATTTTTCCTTCTCCTTATTTGAGTGGCATGGCAGTATTACAGTAGGAAAGAAATAGGTAATTGTTTGTGTGTTAAGCTGTATAGTTAGTAATACTTATTGTGACATGGTTATTTGACGTGACGAAGGAATGTTTAGTTGGCAAAGTTTTGAAAATATACAGTTGAGTAAGCTTTTGTTTTATGTATGTGCATGTTTACAAATCATTAAAATAGGAATATCTCAGAGATTATAAGGTGACGTTTGATTTGCGGTCCGTTTGCTATAGCCTATACTGTTCATGATATCATAAACAAATCCAAGAGCAGAAAAGTTATAAATATTCCATTGATTTGGCCAGTTTGGAGTCTGCGGATTACATGTCTTTCTTGGTCTGAGTTTTTACAATCATACATTAGCAAATAAGCGGCAAGTTATTTGTCTAATTGCTGCAACCGCTGCTAGAACTCCTAGTGTTGAGAAAATCATAGCAATGGCTATATTTAGCCAGAAGACAATGCTCTTTTTCGACGGTTTAAATGTCAAGTTGTAGAAAATAACCGGTGAGTTGAAGTCTAAAGGCACGAATCCGAATGTTCCAAAGGTCGTGGCTTGCAAAATTGGTTAGAATGAGAGCTTTGGCTCGGTTACCCAATGCCTATTACCCTGAAATAATTACGCTGAAGAATGTTATTACAATCACTGCCTAACAAATGTATAATTCTTTGAACATCTTCCCCTTCACAGGTGCTACCTACGATACAAAAAACATTGTTTTTTTATCAAATAGTTCCCTTCCATTTCATTAGTTACTATGCAAAATTGGCTGCAAAACATATTTTTGCTACTAAAAAATGTCACACTTTAGGTAGTACCGAAAAGTTATAGCACGCTGATGCTATAAAGTTATAATTGTATGTATTAAGTAGAAAAATTTGATTCAGTTTTGTTGCTGTTAGTTATTGATTTGAATGCAGCAAAAAAGTTTCATATTCTTGTCATATGAACTTTTTTTTCTAAGAGAAATTAGCTTTGACGTGAAAAAGAAAATAATAATTAAATATTTGTAATGCGTAAAAGATCAGAAATATTACCTGAATTTCTGGGATTGCAATGGCCTTGAAATGAATAGTCTTTGGATTTGTTGGACAGTTTTCCTATCAAAATTTTATTTTGATAGAAAAGAAAGTACAGCAAAGCTAAGCAATACCTAGTCTAGAAAAGGAGGCGTCAGCGGCATCTTGACGAATGATTTCATGAGTTCCTGTAATCGGCTTCTCGAAGACGAAGCACCCAAGGGACAGCGAAGCTCCAAAGTTGGCCAGAAAATCAGTACAACGGTTTCCCTCGCGGTAGACATGATTTATAGCTACCGTTCAGTCTCGCTCAATAATCCGTTGAATCTCATAAATAATACAATAATTCACATTCACATTGGAACCATTTTTAGAGAGGCCCCAACCACATACATAATGTCTACCTAAACATGAAGCCGCCTAAACCCCAATGGATGGGCTGCTGTTGGTTTGGGACTTGGGGTTTAGGCGGCTTCGTAATCAATGGGAAAAAAAGTAGAGAGTTTAGTAAAGTAGCAAAAATAGAGCTCGTTGAAGCAGTCAGTGACGGATGGACACCGCCAGGAAGCCAATTTATCATCCACTGAAGTCATAATATCCAGAAAGGCCGCTCAATAGAACTGAATCTTAAACAAAAAGGTATGTACTTTTCTGCAAACCGATAAAGGACAGAACTCCAAGAAGTTAAAATTGGAAGGAGAATGTTGAAATTTGAATGCCAACTGAAGGCTAGAAAGAGCGGCTGATAAGGGATCGGATAATGGAGGACGAATGATGAGTTGGGGCGGCATCTTCGAATGGCTAACAGAGATCTCGGCTTTTCTTATGAAAGCATAGTTTTCCCCGATTCACTTTTTTTTTTCAAATCGCTTGTTCCAAACATCATTTACCCTTAAACTTGGAAAAATTTCAAAATGTTCCAAATAATCCTCTCCTCTTCTAAACTTGTAAAAATGAATCCATTTACCCTTTAAATAATATTGTCAGATTTTTTATTAATTTAAATTTTTCAGATGTTATTTTCTCCAATCAGAATATGACACATGGTATTAAGGGGGTAAATTAGTTCACTTTTTACAAATTTAGTGATAATTTAAAACTTTTTTACAAGTTCAAAGGATTATTTGAACCATTTAAAAATTTAAAGAGCAAATAAATGTTTAGGGACAAATATTTTTTTATTTGATGTTGGTCCTTAGACGGCTTATAAATGACAGCAGAGGGGGGTTGGGGGGGGGGGTGAATGCGATTCTTGGTTTCTTTTAATTTTTATAAAAAGTTTTGAACCAAGTTAAGTTTTAAATGCTTGTTGAGTTGAGCAAAACTGAGTGCTTTAAAACTTACAAACTGTTCAGCTGTGCTGAGCAGTTTATCTTCAATTCCTTATTGAGTTCCTACTCAGTACAAATTGGTTTTTCAAGCTAAAACAATTTACGATAGAAAGAATGCTGTGATGACAAAAGCTGATTAGCTAAAATAAGAACTTCAACACCTGGTTTTATCCTGATTCGGCCCCGAGCCTACCTCTAGTCCCCAGATACCCTCTCCGAGCTTAAATCCACTAGTTGATCTTTCCTTACTTAGGCGGAGCAGCCTTTACAGTGGGTAGACACAGTTTTACAGAAGGTACACTCCTTCCTAACTACCAATCAACACAATTTAGGTACCCTTCCCAAGCTGTCACTCATAGACGATTAAGAATTACGAACTAGATTCAACTTATAAATTGCTGAATCCTTACAATCTTAATTTACTGAGTGATTCTCTCTATTACAAATAGATGTGACAGATGATTGCTTGCAGATTACTTGAAATGGAATTTCTTGGAAGCTTGAGGAATTTTGACAGCGTTTTAGCTCTTAAGAAATTCGAGGTGATTTACTAAGTTTGAACGTCTTCTTCAGTCTTCTATTTATACTTGATCTTATGCCAAGCAAACTTTTTATCCTTGCAGTTCTTCAATTTCTCTTCTCTTCATATCTTTCGAATCTTCCCGTTGGAGACAGATTCCAGGACGTTTCGATATAGAAATTTGAACATTGAGGCGCGATAAAATTCTGTTAACAAAATCTCGTTTGTCTTCAAGCAATTCGGGTTGAGAGAGGGGTGCGCGAAATGCAACGTGGAATCTTCAGATTGGTTGACACTTGCTGACGCTTGCCGAGGCGCGCGGAAATACTAAGAACGATGCATGACAGAGAATTCCTTTTGTCTTGGACTGTAGTGAGGAATCTCCAACATTCCGTACTGACACCTTTTGTCTTGTGAGGACCACTGGGAAACTTAATTTCAACTCTTTTTGACCTAAAAAGCAACTCAAGAAATATTCCGTCTCTCACATAAAACATTAGTAGTACACGTGTCATTTAATTTTCTAAGTGTAAAAGAAATCAACTTTTAATAATTTAAAAGCTAACTCAGCATAGCTGAATAGATATTTTCTTAAACTAAGTAGTACTCAACATGGTCTCAGCTTTTCCTCCACTAAGCCGTAACTTAATTAATTACTTAGCAAACTAAGTTGTTTTCCCTTAAACAAACTCAAGTCAGCTTCATTAATTAAGAGTATACTTTGTACTCAATTAATTTCACTATCCTGGTCAGTTTGCTAATTCTAAAACGTTTAAGTACTCTGAAGTACTATTAAGTTGGGTTCTACATTTGAAAATGAGAATTGTGTCGTGGTTTCATTACTTAATAACAAAATCACCATTATGTTCACTCTTTTTAACTAAATTTTTTAATAAATATATTTAGGTGAGGTCTTTAGAAATAACAATGTTTTCTGATTTAAGTAATAAAAAATTTAAAATTCCCTACAAATTATTCAAATTTTGTTTAGATAATCAATTATGGGAATGCTTATTAATAACATATTTGTCATGTCTGAAAAAAATTTAGTTTGTCGCGGTTGTTGTTTGTTGTTACGGTTTGATGTTGCAATTTATAGTTATGATTTGTTATTGCTGTTATTAACTTATTTGTAATTAGTGTTTGGTAAAAATCTAATTCACGATTGCGATTGGAGACGTAAATTACTAAAATGTGCATATTTAAAATAAATTAGTAAATCAATAACAATAATTATAATTGTAAAATTTTTAAACAAAAATAAATAAAATAATGAAAAATAATCAATTCCAAAATAACAATGATAAAAAAAAAAAAGTAAAATGAAAATGACCTAAATTAATATAAAAAATTGCGGTACAACTAAACTTGATTCCATAATGAACAACAATTCGTATTGTGTGAATACTAATTTTCATTATTGTGTACACTATTTACTAATTGGAGAGATAATTATATGGATGTTAATTAAAATGACATTTAGGATAAATAAAATCAGACCATAAAATGATTTGTTAAATGTTAGTATTTTGCTATTGCTCGTGTTGTTTGTTGTTGTGATTAGTTGTTCATATTTGTTATTGTGATTTAGTGTTTTATTATCAACTTATTTATATATAATGTTTGGTAAAATCAATAAAATTAGCATATTTTAGATTAATTAGTAAATTATTTAGAGGATTATATGTAATATATAAAAAGAGTTTATTTTGATGTAATAATTCAAACATCGGAATTGAAAAGTTATATTTTTGTGAGGTTTTAAAAAAAACCTTTAATTTCCGGTGAAAGTAATTCACAAAATACGTTGTATATCTAACCAAACTCCTTTTGTGAAAAGGAAAAGAAAAGCAGTTATTGTTTAAGCTACCGAACTTGTGTTAGTATTCAAGTACAAGTAAAAAGACTAAAATGCTAGTAACAATTAATATACTAATAATAATAATTAGCTATAATGATGAAAAAGAAAAATTAACAATAACGACGCATAAACAGTTTTTTCTATGAATATGATTTTTTAAAGAAGTTGAGTATTCAATTCATGACCATCCAAATAGATGTATAAATTAAGCTATACACGTAAATCATATTTAATATTATAATACTTGTTGTCTTAAAAGCTCAAAATCCTTTTCCTAGATTTTCAACTTTTGAACTTTGTGGTGTATTTCAAACTAGTATTAAGTCAAAAAAAAAAAATTTGTTCCTCAATAATGTACTTTTAAAGTTCAAAATTTCCTAAACAAAGTCTAGATTCACATTTTGTTGGAAATTCCAAAAATTGTTGTATTATGTGTTTCTATTTCGATATGGGATATTGGGTCGTTTGAAAGTAGTTTTTTTATAAATTGTTAGTCACTAATTGGGGGACTGTAATTTTTGAAATTTGGATGAGGACTGATAGAAGCCTATGCGGGAATGTATCGGATTTGTATGTTGGATGGAACTCAACACTTGTCTTAAATATGGTCTTTACCCTTTGAAAATAGCTCAATTGGTACACATTTTAAAGAGAAAGTGAGTGGTTGGTCGTATGTTCAATATCTAGCCTATTCATGAAATCTATTTTATATTTTTAAAAATTGGTATTTACTCTAAAAAAATAGTTAAAAGAGTGAAAACTAGAGAAAAAAACAAACTTAACAAACTTTAAATTTTATTTAGTATCTCAACTCAATTGCAAAAATTGCAACCAAAGGATGTTGATTCCAGTGATAAAATTTGGCTAATTAAACCTCAAAGGTTGAAAGTCTCAATCCTTGAAAAAAATAAAAAACTTTTGGGACATCTTTGGCCTCAACCATATGAGTTGGATTTATGAGAACGATTATCTCATCATTTAATATTACACAAAAAAACTCAGCTTGAAAATTGAAACTCAACGAATACTAACACTTTCTCATATGAAGCATCGTTTATTGTAAAAATTGTTGGACATGACACTCGAAAGGAGTTTTGTTGCTTCTAAGTCAAATAAGCTTAGTTTGCTATATCATTCTTCAAAAGAAAGTTATCACTCAACATTGCTCAGAAGCAATCATTCAAATAAAAGCATTAAGAAGCAAAAACATTATTTTGAAGAGCACTCTTTCCGAGAAGTGGCTTGAAAGGATAAACAACAAGTTCCATCTCAGAGTTAAGGTATAAAACTTTGAAAGATAGGATAAGACAAAGGCAAGAAATTCAATACATCACGTGAGTCAACTCTCCCATGCTTTGCATTTGATTAAGTCGCGTCAAAAGCATAATATCTGAGACAAGGATAAAGTGATGTTGACAACTAGGGGATATAAGAGCATTTCCTCTCCCTTGCAATAGATAATTGTGCCCTTGTGGGGACCATTTTTTATTAGATCTAATTCAATACCATTTCCATCACTAAACGAATTCTTAAGTGTTAGTTCGATACAACTTAAATAACACAGCAAAGGGGGGTGAATGTAGTTAACTTGGTTCTTTTTAAGTTAAGTTTTAAATGTATGCTGAGTAACTCTATGCTGCGTACATGTCTAAAAAACTATAAACTACTTAGCTTCGCCGACTTAGTTTATCTATAGTCACTGCTGAGTACTTTACTCAGCTTGGATTGGTTTTTCAAGCATAACAATGAAAAATATAAAGACACTTGACAAATGTAAGAAACTTTAACACCTGAGATTTATCCTAGTTTGGCCCTGAGCCTACCTCCAGTCCCTTGATTCCTTTCCGAGCTTTACTCCACTACTGTTTTTTTCCTTTCTTAGGAGGAGAAGCCTTTACAGCGGATAGAATGATTATAGAAAGTACCTTCCTTTCTAACTACCTCTCAAAACCACAATTTAGGTACCCTTCATAAATCGTCACTCAGATTTTGAATAGAAATGCGAACTAAGGATTTCAACTTATAAGAATTGTTGAATCCTTTTACAATGTTAAATCTAAGTTTGATTCTCTCTATTACAAATAATTAAGGTGATTTGCGTTTGCTTAGAATGCTTGATTTGGAAATTCTGAATGCTGGGAATATTTGGATAGTATTTTAGCTTTAAGAAATTCGAGGTGATTCACCAAGTTTGAACATCTGCTTCAGTCTTTTATTTATACTTGAAGGTCTTGGAAGTAGCAATTGCAAACTTTTCGTCCTGACTTTTTCTTCAATTTCTCTTCTCTTCAAATCGTTTGAATTTATCCATTTAAAACAAATTCTAAGATGTTTCAAGATAGAGAATTTGAATGTTGAAGCGTGAGATTAATCCGTTAATCCGAATGCGTAAAAAACTTGTTTCTCATGCAATTTCGTTCTGATAGAGAGGTGCACGAGATGCAACATGGAGATTTATGATTTGTCCGATTGCTGATGTTGTAGAGTTGCACATAGACATTGAGAAATGGCGCATGTCGGAGGATTCCTTTTATCTTGGACTTTAGCGAGGATTCTCCAACATTCCATACTAATACCTTTTCATTGTGAGGACTACTTAAAATATCTTTTTTAATTTCAGCGCTTTTTCTCCTGAAAAGCATTAAAGGAATATTCCGTCCCTCACAAACAGTGTTAAATGCATATGTGTCATTTTATTCTCTAAGTGTCAAAGAACTCATCTTTTATTAAATAAAAGCTAATCATCTTCGCTGAGTCTATATCTTATAAACTATGCAATACTAAGCTGAACTCAGCTTTTCTTACTCTAAGTCATATTAAACACTCAGTAAACTGAGTTGTTTTCCCTTAAACAAACTCAAGTAAACTTGTTTAATTAAGAGTCTACTTATTACTCAATTAATGTCACTATCCTAGGAAGTTTGTTATTTCTAAAACATTTTAAGTGCTATGAAGTACTATTAACTTGGGTTCAACAATCTCCCCCATTTTAGAATAGATAACAAACAAGGTAGTAGAAGAGACTAATTGAATAAATAATTTAAAGATATAGAAATACCTAATAAATGATGTAAGACTCCTCCATGCTAAGTGAGCTCCTTAGTTAGTGTGAACTTCCACATATTGAGTGAATTCTCTTCAGTTAGCTTAACTCCCCCATACTTAGAGGAATTTTCTTCGATTTTGGGACTTTGTCTTACTTCAGCTTTTCTTTGAGGTTAGTCTTTTTATTAATTCTTGCAACAGTTTATGGGCATATATAGCAATCATAATATAGAAAATATAAAGTTTAGAAGCTCTTAACTTGAAGATAGAACAAAACTTGAATTTTTCATTTATATTTAAAAACTTAGGCAGTACACAAAATGTGTGCCACACTAAGTGATTACAATTCAACCCTATTACAAGTTTTCAATCTATCTACATCTATATACACAACTGATTGAAAGACTATTCGCTGGATTTTGGATAGCTGCTTTGGTGATGCGATTGATGTTGTTATTGTTGATGATGAGACTGTTGCTGGTGCTGTTGAGGTTGAGGATGTTGAGACCTTCCTAGAAGAGAATTCTTTTATTGTTGTGCAGTTCTTGTTGCATTTTCCACTACTCTCTCCCCCTTTGTTATCTGGCTTTTCACAATTTGATCTAGGCACAGGTTAAAGGAGTCGATAGCAGCTTAGAAGTCCTCTTGCTTTCCTCTGATGGCTGGTGAAATCCCTGACTTGAGCTATTCTTTTCCTTTTAGCGAGAGGATGTCTTGATCATTAAGTTCTTCAAGAAGTAGGTGTCATCACTAGGTGAGATGAGCTATCTAATAGAATCCTTAACAGGCTAACTTGGTAATAGTAAAGCAGATTCAGAGGGAATACTAGAGTGCTCATCGAACTCTAATAGCTTACCTTTTGACTTTGCGGACAAGTTCATCAATTCCTGAGATGGTAGCACTCGGCTTACTACTCTATCCAACTCAGCATCAATTTTGAGAGTTGGGAATTTCTTCCTTGCCAACTCCCGAATCTGAACCAAGATGGTTGAATCATCCAAGTCCTCTTGGACTGGCTTGCTATTGGAGGGAGTTGCTTCATCAGTTGTAAAATTTGTCTTAGTAACCTCCTCATCTATTTTTCCTTGCTGAGCGGAGTTCTCAACTTCAAGAACTTCTATAATCAAAGGGATTAGAGGGGTAGAGGATGGGTTTGAAGAAAAGGTAAGTTCAGAAGTATTTTGTACATTTGAAGAAGAGGGGGTTGGCTTAGATTTTACAGGGGATGGTATGATAGCTGTTTGAGTGTTAGGAGGAGGTGAAGAATGGGTGGTAGTTTGTTGAGAGTGGTTTGGAGAAGAAGGGGTATAAGCTAGAAAATTTACAGTTTTAGGAATGTGAGGAGGAGAATTTACAAGAGAAGAGGGTATAGGATTAATAGAAGAAAAGGGGAAGGATTTACAAGTACCCGTGGGTTGGCTGATTAACCCAAGGACGGGGGAGCCTCAGGTAACTCAATCTTAGTAGGAAGTAACTCAGCCTGAGTGTGAATTGAGATTAGAATGATGAGATCAGGAAGAGCAGATTCTTCATGATTGAGAATTTCTACTTCATCACCAACATCCTCATCACTGCTCACTACTTGAACATTTTTCCTGATAGGGGTAGTAGTGGCAAAGCGCTTGCGCTGAGTACCCCTTGCTTTGGCAAATACTTCCTCCACATGGGCAGCAAATTTGGAGTTATTGGTTTCAGGGTTCTCTTTGCCTTTCTTAGAGCTCCCCTTTCCCACATCATCCTCAGCTACCTCAAGTTTGCGCTTCTTTTAGCGCATGGTTTCTTTCTCTTCCTTGGCATCTTCTTCCTCTTTAGCCTTTTTTTCGCCTTAGCTTCCCTCTGAGTGAGTTTTGAGCTTCATTTTGTTCCTTTTCCTGGCTTGAGGTTGGGTAGGCGTATTTCTTACCCTTGGTTTTACTAGGATGGCTATAGCCCTTTGAGATCTAGCCTTTGCCTTTGATGAAGTAGAAATGGCAGTGCCTGAAGAAATCTGCTCCAGTTGAGCAGATAAAGGAACATCTTCTGCGATCTCCTCGCTAGACCCTTCATAGTACACCACAAACGTGGCCTCATCTTCCTTAAGAAAGTTCTTGGCTGTTGATCCTAAATGGTTTAATATAAATAACAGAGGGGGTGAATGCTTTTCTTGGTTCTTTTTAATGATTATAAAAATCTTTTCCAAGTTCTATTTTTAGATGCGTGCTGAGTGAACACTAGCTGAGTTGGGTTTAAAAACTATAAACTGCTCAGCTTAGCTTGCATAGTTTATCTTCAATCGCTTTTGAGTACTTTACTCATCTTGGATTGGTTTTTCAGGAAACAATTGTAAAACAGAGAGAATGATGAATGAGATAAGCGCGATAAAGATAATCAATAAAGGTTAGAAAGTTAACACCTGAGATTTTATCTTAGTTCGGCCCCCAGCCTACCTCTAGTCCCTGGATTCTTTTCTAAGCTTTAATCCACTAGTGATTTCCTTCCTTCCTTAGGCGGAGAAGCCTTTACAGCGGGTAAACATGATTACAGAAAGTACATTCCTTTCTAACTACCACTCAAATCTAGTTTAGGTACTGTCACTCAAATTTCTTAAAAGAAATTACGAACATAGAATTTCAACTTATAAATGCGTTGAATCCTTTACAATGTTAAATCTAAAAGTGATATCTCTCTATTACAAACAGATGGGAAATTTTGTGTTTGCTCGATTGCTTGATTTGGAATTTCTGAAAGCTGTGAATGATTGAACAAATTTTCATCTTTTTAAGAAATTCAAGGTAATTCACCAAGTTTGAACGTCTGCTTTAGTCTTCTATTTATAGTTGAAGGTCTTGGAAGTAGCAGTTGCAAACTTCTCATCCTGAAAGTTTCTTTAATTTCTCTTCTCTTCAAATCTTTCGAATTTGCCCATTTAAGGACATTTAGAGACAGAGATTTCTAACGTTGAGGTGCGAGATTAATCCGCCAATCTTGATGCGTCAAAAACTTGTTTCCTCAAGTAATCTGTTCTGATAGAGAGGCGTACGATATGCAACATGAAATTCTATGATTCGATGACTTGCTAACATTGCAGAGAGGCGTAGGGACACTGAGAAAGCGACGCATGTTAGAGGATTCCTTTTGTCTTGGAATTCAGTGAAGATTCTCCAACATTTTGTACTGATACTTTTTCATTGTGAGGACCACTTGAATATCCTTTTTAATTTCAAAGGATTTTCTCCTAAAAAGAATCAAAGAAATATTCCAATCCTCACATAAATCATTAAACTCATTTGTGTCATAAATTTCTTTAAGTGTCGAAATAACTCAGCTTAGCTGAGTATATATCTTGTAAACTATGTAATACTAGGTTGAACTTAGCTTTTCTTACTCTAAGCCATAACTTAACTAATAACTCAGTAAACTGAGTTGTTTTTCCTTAAACACCCTCAAGTAAACTTGATTAATTAAGAGTCTACTTAGTACTCAATTAATTTCACTATCCTTGTCAGTTTGTTATTTCCAAAACATTTTAAGTACTTTGAGGTACTATTAACTAGGGTTCAACAATCTCTCCCATTTTAGAAAAGATAACAAACTTGGTAGTAGAAGAGATTAATTGAATAAATAGTTTACAAATACAGGGATACCTGATAGATGATGTAAGACTCCCCCATTTTAAGTGAACTCCTTAGTTAGTGTGGATTCTCCCATATTGAGTAGATTCTCTTCAATCAGCCTAACTCCCCCATACATAGAGGAATTATCTTCGATTTGGGACTTTGTCGGTTGGTCTTTGTATATATTCCTGCATCAGTTCATTAACAAAAATAATATACATTCACAACAAAGTAAGAAGTTAAGAAGCTCTTAACTTGAATAGGTAAGAACTTGTAATTTCATTAATAGTTAAAAATACTTAGTTAGTATACGAATTGTGTTCTGAACTAAGTCTACAATAGAGCCCTATTACAAGTTTAGCCTATACTATGTCCTACAACTTATTTGCACAAATGAGAAGAAGGTTGTCCAAAGCTTTTGGAGTGAGTGCTTTGCTGGTGCGATTGATGTTGTTGACTCGAAGACTGAGACTGATGTTGGGGCTGAACTTGAGGTCGCTTTGGCAGAGGTGGCAGAGATGAGTTATTAAGTTCTCAGTTTTGAGAGAATCTTCTGCCTTTTTGTTATCTGATCTTTCATAATTTGCTCAAGACATATATTGAAGGAGTCCAAGGCAGACTGAAAGTCCTCCTGCTTTCCAATTATGGGTTGAGAAATCTATTGCTCAAGCATCTCTTTTCCCTTGGTTATGAGGAATACTTGGTCATTTCGAAGTGAAGCAAGTGATGGCACCTGGAGAGATGTGCAATCTAGTCAAACCCTTGGTCAAACCCTTGCATCATGCATTCCAATATCACTAGTTGATCTACGTGCTTTTGCATATCCTCAATTCTTCCTTTGATCACATTTATCTTTTTATGCACTAAGAGACCGTTGTTCAGGTCTAGAGACTCATTGAGTTTTGGGAAGTGCTTGCTCATAGCCTCAAAATTAGCATTCTACGCCTTCTTTATAGATTCATCTGTGTTGTCATTGACCTCTTTGCATACATCATCAAACTTGTCAGTGAGAGCATCAATGTTCAGCACAGGCTACTTGTCAATTTTCTTAGCCACATTATCAACAGTTTTGATCACCTAGTCCAGCTTCTTGTCATAGTTCACCATTAGCTTGGACATACTCTCCATCAGCTTTGCCATGCTGTGTCCAATACCTTTACTGACTTCCACCTCTTTTAGCACATTTTCTATTTTGCGGTTTGTGCTCTTCTTTATTTTGGCTTGTACTGCACCAAACTTATGAAACTATGTAGCTTAAGTTACCATAGTGGCATTCAAGCTGCTCAGCAACAGCATCAAGACTACCCTTTATCCTTTTTGCTACCAAGTTAGCTAGAGTAGTAGACGTGGGGATAGAGGTGACAGCTGCACTGAGTTGAGCCGCAGAATCAGATAAGCCGGTTAAGATCAAGGCTATCTTGTCCACTAGGCTTTTGACACTCTCTTTCACCAAGTGGTTGCGAATCACAAACAAACTACCTTGAATCTTTTCGAACTCTTCAAAGTAGATTGATTCAGACGGTATGCTTGAGTGTTCATCGAACTCAAGTTTCTTAGCCTTAGCCTTTGCAGACAAGTTCGTCAATTCTTAAGCAAGTAGCAATTTGCTTACTGCCTCATCCAACTCAGCATCAGACTTGAGTGTTGGGAATTTTTTTCCTTGCCAACTCTCTTATCTATGCTAAGATGGCTAAATCAGCCAAGTCCTCTTGGACTAGCTCGCTGTTGGAGGTAGGTACTTCACTAGTTGTAAAATTTACCTTAGTACCTTCCTCACTCACTTTTCCATGCTGAGCGTTGTTCTCAGCATTAGGAACTTCTCTAATCTAAGGGATTAGAGGGGTAGAGGATGGGTTTGAAAAAGTGGTTGGTTTAGAAGTTTGTACAGTTGAAGAAGTCGGGTGGTTTAAGCTTTACAAGTGAAGGGATTAAGGCTGTTTGAGGAGGAGAAGGAGGAGGAGAGAAAGAATCTTGTGTTTGGTTAGGAGAGGAAGGAATATCTACTCGGGAGTTTACAGTATTTGAAGGTTGAGATTGAGGATTTACAGAAGGAATAGGAATTTCAGAATTTACAAGATTAGAAACTGAGGGATTTACAATAATAGAATTTGAAGGGTTTAAAGGAGAGGTAGGTTTTTCAGAATTTCCAGAAAAATTAGGGGAAGGATTTAAGATTACCTCTAGGCTAGCTTTTTAACCCAAGGATGGTTTAGCTTGAGGTACTTCAGACTGAGTTGGAAGAGTCTCAGTTTGAGTGAAAGTAGGTGTGGGATGCTAGGATCAGGAAAAGCTGATTCTTCTTGATTAAGGATTTCGATGGTTTCTCTAGCATCCTCATCACTGCTCACCACTTGTACATTCTTCTTTAGTGGTCTATTAGTGGCAGTGCGCTGAGTCCCCTTAGCTTTGGTAATTACTTCCTCAACATAGGGTGCAACACCATGACTTATGGTTTTAGGGTCCTCTTTGCTTTTCTTAGAGTTCCCTTAACTATCATCCTCCTCGGTAACAATCCAACTTGCTCTTCCTTTGGCGTAAGGTTTCTTCTGCCTCTAAGACATCCTCTTCTTCCTTAGCTTGCTATTTCACCTCAGCTTCCTTCTAAGTGCGAGTCTTAGCCTTCATTTTCTTCTTTTACCTTGCTGAGGGCTGGGCATGCATATCTCCTACCCTTGTTTTTGTTGAGCTTTTCCTTGCCCTTGAGGAGGTAGCTTTAGGTTGTGGAGAGGTTGGAGTAGAGGCGATTGAGATTGGTTCCATCTTTGTAGAAAGAGGAACATTATCACCGATGTCCTCGTTGCTCTCAAAATCCACCATAAAGCTGTCTTCATCCTCCCTAGTCACATTCATAGGGAATACTATCGGTACAGCCTTAGCCTTTCTTTTAGCATCTTTGGCCTTAGTGTACCTAGTATGCACCTGATCATGATACAGCTTGCTGAAGTGCATCATGGTTAATGTCTTATTCACAAGGATAAATGTCTCTCCTAGATCACCAATGAAAGAAGAGATATCCATCTTTACTACCTTCATCACAGCTGTGATAAGATAACCGTAATGGTAGACAATAGTACCTTTGGTTAAATGATGAAGAATCATCACTGGCCAATTAAGTTTCTTACCTTCTACCATATGGTAGATCACACACCTTTCAAAATAGGTGCAGCATGAGAGGGACCCCGTCTTTGGTAGCAGCAGCTTCACCACTAACTCATGGTAAGCCCTTGCTGCCCAACTCATTCCAGACGTGGAAATCTCTCCTGTTCCATAATTAGCTGTCAGTTCCCAATCTTCAAGGACTGCCACAGCCTCCTCATCACCAATCTTCATGAGCTTGTGCCCTTACATGGCATATTGAGGATACATCCTAGCAGCCTCAAGAAGATTAAGTGGGAGTTCCCCTCAATTTCCACTAAAAGAACATCATTATACCCTTGAATGGTATAAAGATTCTGGAAGAAACTTTTGATTAAGCCAACAATGGCTGGTCCTTCTAATTGCAGAAAATAACTCAGGTTATACTGCTTGATTACTTTGTGAAGGATCTTATTCCTCAACAGACCTTCATAGTCCACTTTATAAACAAGGCCAAAATCCAAGTTTGAGCCCCATTGAACCTTAGTGAATATCGTTCTAGTGGGGAGCGTAATCTTCTCTTATTTCCCTTCCAAGTTCACATAAATGCTTCTCTTTGAGTTTCTTGGAAGAACAAAGGTTGATTTGGTTCTCACCATTGCAGAAGAAAAAGGAATTTGAGAGAAAGAAATTTAGGGTTCTTTTGCAGTTGAAACGGTTGAGATTTCAGAAATGCAAGAAACCTCTCTCTCTTCCAAACTTTAGATTTTATAGACTTCTTTAACTTGCAGTGATACGTGCGCTGGCAAAATCAAAGATTAAAATCAATGCTGAGATTAACACTTAATTAACCAACATAGTAAAATGGTGAGTTTTGCAATTAGACGGTTCCAATTCAAAAACGGCCTTTGAATAAAGTGGGTTTTTTGTTTTTAACCGCGGAACTGAATCTCGTAGCGTTACTTTAAAATATAGATGGTGTTAAATACGTGTTACCCCATTCAGCTGAGTTAAGATTTGATTTCCAACACTTAGCCAAATTTCTTGATTTTTCTTCATATGGGGTTCGCCATTCTAATAAGCTGCCTTAGAAAATTGAATTGCTCCTTGGCCAATTTTTTGGTGAATATGTCAGCTCGTTGTTCCTCGGAAGGAACATACTCCAGTTTGACATCTCCCCTTAGCACATGATCCCTTATGAAGTGATGTCTTATATTGACATGCTTATGTTGAATTGGATTCTTGGATAGGTCAATGGTGCTTTTGTTATCACACATAACTGTTACAAATGACGTATGCCCTAGAGGAAATTAGGGCGATATATCTTAATTAGTTATAATGTACAAACAGTTTTGGATTATTATTATTAATAAATGTATCTTTGTTGTTTATCCGTGTTTGTTTATATATATATATATATATATATATATATGTGTGTGTGTGTGTGTGTGTGTGTGTGTGTGTGTGTGTGTGTGTGTGTGTGTGTGTGTGTGCGTGCATTAATAAGACAAAGTCCGTGACTACTTCATAGCGTAAAAGTGCAAGGACATAGTGGGAGCTATGTGATGTGAGAACTGCACATACGTGTCACTATGAATAGTGTGTGCGTACAACACAGAATGTGATGGACCGAGAGCGCGCTGAGATGAGAGGCGCGGTCCACCGTGGTGTTTTTGTGAAAATAAAATGTCGGGTCGGGGACCCAAAAGGTTTAAAAAGGAAAACGAAATTGATTTAGATCATCAAAACTTGAAATCATTGTCTTGTAGTGCAGAGACGCCACCTGGATTAGCTCTTCCAAGAATTAAAGTCCTGTGAGGCTTAACGTCCGAGGGCCGGCCCACTAAGACACAGAGATTCAGGTTCGGGACAAGTTGCTCACATTATATTACATTTACAGAAAATCATATTTCTTAATTTGCAATACTCGAAGTAAAATAAAATCCTAGGCATACATCTAACCTAATCTACCTGTATCCACAAAGTTTAGCACATGAGATATATCACAACATGAATATTTACACGTATGCTCGATTTAATTTTGAGGAGGCCCGTGTGGTCCAATCAAAACATCGAAGATTGAAAGTTTCTTATTTAGAAAGAAAATAATTCATTTTGTTAACATATAGGTTGCTCATTTTTAATTAGTGAAAATGATTGCATGGCAAAAATGTGCGGACTGCTATCAAGGAATAATTTTTATTCCCTTCGTGGGGGTATTCTAACAAGAATCTCCATAATTAAATTAATTGGAAATAAAAGATGGAAGAAAGCTTACATAGCAAAATAATAAAAAGAATAAAAGTTGAAATTAAAATGGCATAGAATTATTCCTAGCTCAATATGTAAAAAAAAATGTGTTAACAAAATGTATCCGCTTGAATTAAAATGGCATAGAATTATTCCTAGCTCAATAAAAGTAATGAGAAAAAGAAATTCTAGGAGCTCAGAGGCTTATCCTTTCGATGCGAATCCACTTCGATGTATTCGCTTGATCTTCGATAGCGTTCCTCATTCTTTTTTTTGTTTGATTACTATGAAAAATGTGTTATTTTTATCTTAAAAATAATCAGATTCGGACTCTAAATTTGTTTTAGGTCTGAGAATATTTGATAATTTTTTAGAAAAAAACATTAAAGAAATTGATTTAAAAAATAATTAAATTTGAAGCCCAAATTTGTTTTAGGCTCGAAAAAAATTAAATAATTTTTGAAAGAAAGATGAATAAAAAAAGTCAGAATTATTTCGTCAAGAAAAAATAATTTTTTAGTAAAAATTTCTCCATCTTTATCGAGAGAAAAAAATATTTTTTGTAAACTTTTCCATCCTATTATTAAAAAAATTCCCTCTATAGAAAAAAGGGATGGCAAGCCCTCCCAAAAATATCCAAAATTTGGATTTTTTCGGGATGCCTCTTCTAAACATATATTTTTTTTCCTTTTTTTATATTATATTTATATATATAAATGTATTTTCTCTTTTTCTTTATATATATATATATATATATATATATATATATATATATATATATATATATATATATATTCAAATAATTTAATTAAATTATTCCGAACTCTTAAACATTTATTTAGGTCCTTAAAAATATTTTAAATCTTTAAATTTTCTCTTAAAGGTTTATAAAATATTTTTATACGGTCCCAAATATCTATTTAAGGTCCAAATATTATTTTTAACGAGGAGAGTTCCCATTTAAAGATCATTTGGACAGTCGAAAGTTGTGTGATCAAAGATAAAATTCCGAAAAGCTGTCATCATCGAACGCACGAGCTGGTACAAAATCTCATGCTCACAAATAGTCTAAATATCCATAGTCATAGTTTCATTGAGACTAGACATCAATGAAGCGGACAGACTAGCTTGTGTAGGCTTACTCATTGGATTAGATCCAAGCAGCTGATCTCACGAGCTGAAGGTGGTACCTTGAGTAAACACATAAATGTATTTGGATAATACATTGGAGATCGTTACAAGACAGATACTCGGAAATTACTATATCCATGTGTTGGTGTCATGCTTTATTGCACTAGCGGTACAAGTATCCTTAAACCTGAGATACTAGTTACCTTATGTAGGAGTTGCTATACTTTGGGTCATACTTATTCTTGCCCTGGTGATCAGGATGATACGGGTGATTATGGGTATAGTGATGATTACATGTTGGTAAGCTGAGTAGTTAAGATGAGATCCATCGTTGCTGATATAGTGATAAAATGGGAGATGTAACTTAAGGCCTCTTGTTGAAGAGACACACTCATAAACCTCTTATCAGATTTTAGCAAGGTTTCGACTTTAATGATTCCTAGGATTTTTTATTTAATAATGAAGCCAAAAACCTTGTCTCCCACTTTCCTACCGATAAGATATAAGTTCAAAATACGAACAG
>CATIWQ010080844.1:0-11183 GCA_949673415.1 Euphorbia schlechtendalii | reverse complement strand
AAAGCCGTCCAAATTGAAGCATTTAGCTAGATTTAACAACAAATATATGACATATGACAGTTACTATGTATATTCTCCAACCTAGGCCTTGTTTATATACAACCTAACAACAATACAAACTTACTCAGTGAAAAACAAAAGTTCAGAATGAAATCAAGAAAAGAGTTGATCACCATTGATATTCTTCCCACGAGAGATAATTCTTCAAGTACTTTCAAGACTACCCACACAATCACTACTCAATGCTAAGCTTGTTTGCCATTCATGGTACAATTTATCGCAAGACCCACTTCTCATTGATGTCCATTTCACTCGTCATTTTCCCGAGAAAACCCCATTTCTAGTTTTACACAGCGACCATCCAATAAAAAACAAGCTCTACTCTTTACACTTGTACCCACACAACAACATACATGGGACTGTCAACGAGATTCCCCTCCCAAATTTGCCTGAATTCGATTTCATAGGTTCGTGCAAAGGATTACCATGCTTATGTGATTCTTTACACAAAACTTCATTCCATATCTACAATTCTTTACACAAAACTTCATTCCATATCTACAATCCATTCACTAGAGATTTGATCACTCTGCCAGAGTTGGCTAGTCCTTTAGATGCGTGGAGTGTTTTCAGATTCGGGTTCAACAAATCGACAAACGAATATAAAGTTCCGAAATTTTCTCCGATTCAAAGAAATGGAAGACACATTGTTGGATACCGAAAAAGATCAAACACATTAGTTATAACGGTGGGCGAACATAAATGGCGAAGATTAGGAAAAATAGCTTATAATCCAATGAGCGAATCGCCTTCACAGGTGGTTGTTAATAGGAGACTTCACTGGAGTGATTGGCCAAGGAGGTACGGTCCTAGTCAGTTGCTAATAAGTTTCGATTTAGAAGAGGAGAAATTTGAACAAGTAGCGAGACCTGAATGGGGACGGACGGGGTGGTTACACGTTATTGGTTTTACGAGGTTGTCTTTGTGCAGCTGTGCATGGGAGTTACCGGTCTTTTGACGTTTGGATAATGAAGGAATATGGAGTAAAAGGGTCTTGGACTAAGGATTTTGTTGTTGGACAAGGGTCTTTGTTGCCGAAACGAGTAGAAGATGTGGCTGATCCTTGTTTTAAAGTGTTGAAATTTTATAAGAGATCATTTACTCGAATTCTATGAGGTTTGAGAAGTGGAGAGATTATGTTGGTGTATAAGTTGTAGAGCTTTGGTTTGTTATAATGTCTGGGGAATTTAAGGATGTTAAGATTCCAGGAATCCCAGTTTGGTTTGAAGCTTGCTGCAGCAACTCATCAGAATCATCTGCTGGCTTATCCTCTTCTATTTTACCTTTTCCTAGCATTATTTAAATGTCTTAAATTCAAAAAAGAAGAATAAGAAGTATTTTCCTTAAGATCAATATATCAGTTTCTTGTTTAATTGCCTTGTCGATCAGTTTATCAAACTTTTGTTTTCAAGGATGAGGTGGCTTTCTGAGGATTGTTATTCGTTATTTTCTCATATCAACATATACAATGTTAGTTTTTCAAAAAAAACATATACAATGTTATTAAATGACAAATTGATATTTAAACTTAATTTAAGACAAAATAGTCTTACCTGCCAAAATTGACAACAAAATTTATTATTTATGTTCAAATATTTATAGTAAAAATATTGGTTATATCAAACCCAAATGCAGGCTATTAATTTGTTATCTAATATATGTAATTAAAGAAAGATTTTGGAGATTCGGAAACAGACAGCTGGTTGATTTAACAGGCTGATGCGAAGAAAAACAAAACTTGCCCATCAGATTAATCAATCAATCAACGATTTTCTCTTGCAGATTCCGCTCCAATTTCTTTTAATGATTCTTAAAATTAAGCTTAATCACCATTTCTCTCCAACCAAAATCAAGCATGCCCGGGAAAGAAGAAGAAAACAGATTGAAACATCGGCCAAATACAACCACGATAAACAACCTTCCTCGAGAGGTTATTCTGGAAATCATTTCAAGACTACCAATTGAATCCCTAATTCGAACAAAATGGGTTTGCCGTTCATGGCGTAGATTAACACAAGATCCAGTTCTTGCGTCAATCCAATTCTCCCAAACAACCAATAATCACAATCCATGTCTTATCCTCCATGATATCGAAAATCATCTTTCTTCTCTGCATTTTGCTACTGAAACAACACATTTTCACACAATGACTAGACTTTTTGTGCCCATGATTCCTCAGTTCTCCGTCGCAGGTTCTTGCAATGGATTACTATGCTTATTTGATCCGCTTTACAAAGAAGCAGCTTACATATTCAATCCTTTTACAGCAGTTTACACTCAACTCCCTAAACCCGTACCGTTCCCCACCCAACAACGAGTGGCGATCGGATTCGGTTTCAGTTCAGTAACGAAAGAGTACAAAGTTGTGAGAATCGTTTACAACAAAACACAATATAACCAGGCAGGAATTGTACGTCGTCCTCCAGATGATTCAGAGGTGGAAGTTTTGACAGTTAAAAACGGCGATTCTGTGTGGAGAAGGAAAGGGAAAACGACTTATCAGATCAAAGGAGAGCCTTCAAATGTACTGATAAGTGGAAGACTTCATTGGTTGAGTCACAGGAGTGGTTATCAGGCGCGTTTGAAGATCATATCGTTCGATATGGAGGATGAAGAAATCAGGGAGGTTCCGAACCCCAGTTACAAAAGGTTTGCCATATTTTGCACTCATTTGGTGGTTTTAAGAGGTTGCCTTAGTGGGGTTGTACGAGGCTGGAAACTCGTGGATATTTGGGTGATGAAAGAGTACGGTGTGCAAGAGTCATGGGTTAAGGAGTTCAGGATAGGGTACAGTTTGCCAAGAGAGTTTCCTTACAGGAATCAAGATTTTGATTTTCCAAATAAGTCGGAAGTTCGTGTTTTATGCATGCTCGAAAATGGGAAGGTTTTGCTGGAGCATGGAAGTAGAAGCCTAATATCTTATGATGTAAGAAATGAAAGTTTCAAGGTGATTGCTACAGAAAGAGGTTTGCCAGCTTGTTTCAAAGCTATTCTTCACATAGGCACCCTTAATTCAGTTGATACCCCGATTATTTTGTAAGGCAAAATTGGCTGATAAACTGGTTCTCTTGGGTGGAAGAAAGAACACTCCACACAATGCATGTGTACTCTTTTCAGATAACCATAATTCATACATGATTCATTTTGTATGGAGGGTCTTTTTTTCACAAGAAAAAGGCGAAAATAAGAGATTCACTAGACATACACTAAACCTTTCATTTCTTAGTTTGCCTAAAATAATAGTGTCTTTAGCTTCCACAGTAAATAGAATGTAAAGTAAGCATATTGTTACAGTTTGCGTATATACAAGTTGTTCATTTGATCATTTTGGAAAGATTATCATTGTGTCTTAGGCTCTCTATCACATGCATTTCACCAGTAAGAAGCTCCACCAATCCTTCCAGATTGAGAAATAAGATTAATCTTAAGGTCAAAAGCATTTCATATGATAGACAGGAGATAGAAGAAATACATACCATTTGTATAATGTCGACAATCATGATGACCAACTCTCAAATCAGTATCCCATTCATCATTGAATTTAGTAGCAACATCTATAGCATTGTTCACTTTGGAGGAACCAACGAACCAGCATTTACTTCTTGGCAACATTTTCAGCTTCCTCACAAGAACATATCCTAATAGGATTGCAATTTTCAGTACATAGACTACCAATCTCGAATATTTTCATAAGAAAAGAAGCAAAAAGGTGTGTTTGGAAGCAATTAAATTTATTTCACTTGATGCATAAAACTGCAAACGCAACATATAGTCAAGGAATAGATAATAGAATTGAGGAAACCAATAGAGGCAGTCACCAATAGTTTTTCACCTGGAACAGCTCTTCCAGATAGAACTGCAAGTGCTGTAAATATATTTTCAGGGTCCTTAGGCTGAAAATCAAAAACTACAAAGTCCTGCAGAAATACACTAGTTAATCAGAATCAGGTTTCGCTAATTACTACTCGTTTCAGCAAGTAAACTAATTAGAGTAACAGAAGAGCATAATGAAACCGAAATCGGAAAACGAAATGGAAAGTAAAAATAAAGAAGAGGCGAAATCGAAAGACCAGAGAAATGGATTTGACGATGACGAAGAAATGGCGCAAATCCCATAGATTGAGAGAGTAAGCAGTAGACATGAGAAGCTGAGGTGGACCTTTAGAAGCTCTTAAAGGGACGGAGCCCACATACACTTGTTCTTCTTTGCAATGGCTTCTTCTCATCATCAGTGTTGGTTTCACCATAGCAGAAGCCATTCAAGCAGTGAATGTGATTATGTGAAGAACATCGTTTTATCTTCTCGTTTCTATTCGGGGCAAATCGTATCTGACGCACTTGTTCAATGGGCCCATGGGCTACGCTAATTTGGGTTACCAAACGATTCTTAATGGGCCTACATAATATTATACAATTTTGCTCATGAAACCAGGGAAATACAAGAAATCCCTCTCCGTGGCATTTCTATATGATCCTAAAATAGATTTCTTTTTTTCAAATTCACGCTTTCACGTGATTTATGAAGGAAAATTGACAAAAGTTGATGGTAGAGTGATTTTTCAAAAGAAAAAAAAAACAGTATCTAAATACCACGTGAAAAGTTTAAAACATTATGTCAGTTTTAAAAATGCTGATTATATTTTATCACAATTAAAGGTCGAATTATGCTCAACATCACGAGAGTGGTTACCTTGCATACCACTAACCCAAATTCAATACTAGAGAAATCGAACAATCATTGCTTGTGTTTCCTCGTCAACTACGAAAGCCTTACTCGATCATGTTTCATGACCCAATGCATCATGACAGTTTTTGAAAATGGAATGTGTCCATTTTTTTTTTTATCATAATAGTATGAAGATGTGAATCTAAAGCAGTCCTAATAATTTTAGGAAGCTATAGTCCATGATATTAATTTAGTGTTGAAGCATAATAACTTATTTTTTCAAGGTGTTTTGAATCTTGCTTATATGGCCTTGAAATATTTGATATTTAAACCCATTGCATCTCTTAATAGTTGTTAATCTTATTTTTGAGATTAAACTAGGTTCTTCTACTCAGAGATTTGTAATTCCATTGACAATGAGAACAAACAGGTGCACATTGAGGATTCCAGACACTGCCTTTTCCAATCGGTAGAAGATAGTAGTAGTCAAAGAAAGTTTGGGCTACTAGCGGGTAGGCAGTTTCACATGTACATATCACCGTTTCCATGTAAGTCTTGAAGATATTAATCTTTTTATTAATAAATGGCAAATGCATCATTACCCCCTCAACTTGGTTTTGATAGTCGGATGCCACCTCCAACTTACAAATGGATCAGATACCCCTTTCAACTTGACAAAAGTGAACCACTTAGCCCCCTCAATGCCACGTGTTAGAATTTAGTTTGTTTGACTTTTCAAAGATGTCATTTTTGTAATTTTTTTCTCTCCAACCAAAAGTTGACACGTGACATTGAGGGGGGGAAACTGGTGCAATTTTACCAAGTTAAGGAGGTAACTGGTCCTTTTAAAAGTTGAGGGTGACATCCGATTTTTAGAGCCAAGTTGAGGGAGGTAATGATGCATTTAGCCTTAATAAATTGATTGTACTTTAATTTCTGCATGACTTAAAATTTGGTTGCATGGAAATATGATATGGATTAGACTTTTTTTTCTATTGATTTCTTCAGGAGAAAATGCTTCTGCTAGTTCACCAATGTTGTCTGTGAGAAACACTTTTCTTACCAAAAGAATTCTGTATTGCTTTTGGACGGTTCCGTGGATGAGCTTGTGGAAAATTCAAAAGAAAACAATATTGGTACAAATAGATCTTAAATGTGTCTCGCCTTCTAGTTTTCCATTTTTCCTTCATCCTCTTGAAACTATGTTTTTCTTCAGCTGAACATGGTTAATTCACTTGTTTTCGTATTTGATGGGTTCCTTAAATCTTAACCAAGACCTAGAATGAAAAAATATAAGTGAGTATATTGGAAAATCAGGAATTCGTCCACGAACCACCAAATTAGATAATTAAGATATGTTTAGGTAAATGTGTATGGTACAATATATAAATTTCACCCAAATTTTTATTAAATTACAAAAAAATCCCCCTCAAGTTTCAATTTTACATTTCTATGTAAAAATTGTTTCAAATTTTTTTTTACGTTTTAAATATATAGCTGGTATATATCAAGTATATAATATATTTATTAAAACAGTTTAGGTGAATGAAACACAACATGAATATATATTAGATATATAATACTTTATATAATAGACATATATATAGTAAACATATAACAGATATATAACACATGTACATATAATAGATATATAATAGATATATATTAGAGCGTGAGCGTAAAATGTAAGATCAAAACATAAAAGTATAAAAATGTAAAATCAAAATACAAAAAGAAGTAAAATTAATTCTTATATTTTTGTAAATAATAAACCAAAACAAGAATAAAATCGACAATTTTCCTTGAAACTAGTATTAGGTGCGGGGCTGGCTTAAGCCCACCCAATCAGGCCTACGTAACAAATGAGTAGCCAAAGTCTCTCCAACCTACAAAAAATATAAGTCGGGCTTGTGGTGGGCCTTTATAAAGTAATCATATCCGGCTGATTAACCAGCAATCCCCGATCAACCTGCTGTTGATTCGTAATTTCAGAATACGTTGTGCAGTACAGACATTACTACTAGGCTCAAGTTTCCTATGGAGTTTACCTTGAAAATCTACGGAGTTCTGGGCCGTACCCGTGACCAAGAGACTTCACCCGAAACAAAGCCAAAGGCATCACGGTTCCGGTCCTTAACTGGGAAATGAACGCCATCTATGATGTGGTCTGCATGGGTTGGGGGGAATCACATTAGGCTTGTCCCTCATCGGATCGGATTCAGCGGACTTTTTATCGAAAATATCAACCAAGTTTAGTTAGGTGCACACTGTAGAATTTTGAGATCGGGCCAGATTTACAAGATCATTTTCAAATTTCATCCTGCGTGCCATGAATAACAATTTCTTACAACTTTGTTTCATAAATTCAAAATTTTGAAAAGGTTAGATACCAAAACCTTTTACCTTTTTATATGGATTGTATTTAGTTATCTTGTCATGTGAACGATCACATTGATCTCTTTAACATGCATACATAATTTTTTTTTTACTTGACCACATTGATCTCTCAAGCATACACTATATTTATATTTTAAACCATTTAAGAAAAGAAATGTATGAAATTAGAGAACACATTCTAAAAGGAAAGAAATAGTCAACGTGAGTTTGCCCACAATATGAGTCGTACGTATGTTAATGTTGTGTCTGATTTTTTCGGATCACCAAATGACTTTTTCTCCACATAATAAACAATCCTTTCCCTTTGTTTCAGGAACTTAATTTTTTCAGCTTCCATTTTTGACAAGATAACACAAACACTGCTTAACCCAATTTCTCTTTTGTTCTCTACTTTTTTTATCTATGCATGTGAATTGGGGCTTTCTTGTGCAAACACAAATAGAAATAAGATTCAGGTACAATGAATAACTGATTTCCAATTTCCTGACTATGGTTGTTATTAACTTAATTGGTTATTTTGCACATTAAAAATGTGTTGTTGTGTGGATATTTTGATTCGATTGTTTTGAGTAGTAAAAATCGAATGGGGCATAGAGACGAACGAGAGAAATCAAGCCAAAATGAGGCAAGTGGAGACGAAGAAGAAAAGAGATTGAGCAGGCAAATGAGTGAAAGTTGAGTTTCAGTTACTGATCAAGAGGATGATGACGATGAAGCTAACAATATTCAGCTTGGCCCTCAGTATACTCTCAAAGAACAGCTTAAAAAGGATAAGGTCTTTTCTTTTACATTTATGTGTTTATGACAAAACAAAAGTAATCGAAACACAAATAAAGTATTCATTTTCCTGAGAATGGGAAATTTATCAACATACTAATGCTACGTTTTTTTTCAACTTATTTTCTCTATAATAAGTTTATCTATTTAAAAGAGCCTAAATGTTCCGCAGAAAATTAAGCCTTCTAAAAACCCCAAAATAAAGTATTTAGTAAAATAGCAGAAGCCTCAGTATTATCAACTCTGCGAATTAAAAGTCTTACGAGCAGAGTTGCACTATTCAGCAAATGGTTGTCTATGTGATTTAATTTCTCTTGTTTATATTGGGCATTTATATTAACAACTACAACCAAGTAGCAGGGAATTGGATTGCTAAATAGCTTATGTTTTAGCAGATTTTGTTGCCAAATTATTAATTTCATGTTAAATCCCAATTAACAAGTTCTGCTCCATTTATCTTGTTGAGTAGGTAGTTTTAACTTGTTATGTTTTGTATAAAGAGTTGTATGTTTGCATTTGGATAACAAAAGCTCTAATTGAGTTACTACTCGAGTGCCATTGTAACCGATGAAACTCAGATATACAAAAAATTTTAATAGTTGGTTTAACATTGTTTTTCATAGTCGAAAACTTGTTGTTCATGTAAAATACAGGATTAAATAATTAAAAACATTTTTTTTAATACTCAAAACTTGTTGTTCATGTAAAATAAAGAATTAAATAGTTAAATAATTAGAAAGGGCCAAAAAATTATGCTGCTTTATTTTTATATTCTTTAATTTGGCTCAGAACTTAATATTGGTTTAATTATTATATCGTTATAATTAATAATATAAGTGATATTAGAAATAAAAAATCAATTGAGTTCTTAATTGTTTTATTAAATTTCGAAATATAGCTACAGAAAAACGATTGACTCTTTTTAATATACCAACAAAGAGTCTATAATTCCTTGTTTCTGAAAAGAGTCGATCGAGATTCCTTTTTATAGTGGATCGATTAATTAGTTAATATGTCGATGAAAACCGAATGAGAAACGTTCATAAAACATAGCAATGTTTTATTATTTTTATGCAGGTAGAAACATATATAATTGAAACTCAAACCCACCATTGGAAGGGAAGAAAGATTAGCAAATTTGTAACGTAGAGAAATTATCGACTTGAAATCTCCACTTTAGCTTCTTAGATGTTAACTTTCCATCTCCCTTCTCTCTCTTTCTTATTCAAATCCTTTACTTTTTTTGCTTATTTAATTACAAACTTGTCTTGTGTTTAACCTCTTATCATATAACCCCAGTAAAATATTAAAAGTTGTTAATTAATCTTGGCAGAATTTTGCTTGATCGAATCCATATTCTTAGACATATTGCTGGGTTTGTTAATCTTGTTGTTAATTACATTATTAATTAAAACAAAACAAGATTGATATATGTGGTTAGCAGATTTAGAGCATCTTAACAACTAGTTTGGTGGGTCTTGTCCACTTCACCTTCCTAACACAAATCCCCCTCCATCCTTTCTCAAATGATTAAGTAATTTTTCAACCCAATTTTTGTTGTCAAAATTGAGTAAGCGCGCGCGTGTGTATATATATATATATATATGTGGGCGCGCGCGCACGGCCCTAAATATTTATTTTTCTATTTCAATTTTAGGTTCAGTAGTTATGAGTTGTAACTTAGTTGCCATTGTAATTTGGGTGATAAGAGTAACATAGAAAGATAGTAATGTAATTGGTCAAATATGAGGTGGTAACTAATTAAAGTATTTAAACAAAATATGAAAAAGTAAAGAATGCATCAAGATTCCCTTCTAAATTTAGTATGTCTTCGGATTTCTCCATCTTTTAAGTTTTAACAAATGTTAAACACATGGAAAAGAGAAATGAATAAATAGGAAATGAAAAATTAAATGAAAACAAAATATTAGGAAATAACAATCGTTAAAAAGTAGATGGAGGACTTGATAGAGGATATAAGATTTTTTGATATCCTAAAACTTTTAAAAGTTCCACTTAACTCCTTGAACCTGGTAAAAATATACTAATTTACCTCATCAATATCATATGTCAGATTTCATTAAATGTCTTTTTTTTATATTTCTCTATCCAAGAAGAGTTTTACACATGTACTTTTACCAAGTTCATAGATATTATTAAACTTTTTGAAAATTCAAAACAGCATACGATAAAAGTTGTTAAGTTTAAGGGTATCGATGTATTTAACCAAAAGTAAGTTAATTTGTATACGTAGTAATAAGAAAATTTCAACCTATGTGTTAATCTAGATTATCCGACCTTTACTTTTGATTTAAAAATTATATATAGTAAAATTCCAACCGAGAGGTGACTTAGGTTTAAACTTAAACAAATGCATTCACTCAAGGTGAGAAGGATTGATCATAACATAATAATAAATAATTATGTAAACAAAGATATTTTAAAATTAGAGAAAAAAATGTAAAATAAATGATTGTTTAGAAAAATAAAACGAGAAAATAAAACATAGTTAAATTAATTGAGCACAAAGATCTCATGAACACGTCAATTTAATTGCAACAATTTGAAAAGTATTTTACAGCAGTAAAGTCACAGCACAAGCACAATGAGTTTTGTCGGTGGAATAGTTTAGACAAAAGCATAAAAACACGATGTTGTCTGCACGTGTGGCGGTAGGTGGCGGAGGCAGCTGACTGGTGGTGGGGTGTGGCGGTGGTAGAAACAGACTCAGTCCTAGTTGGCGTGCTGAGTCAGCGGACAGCCGAATTCTGGTGGCCAGACATATCCCTTAAGTAATCATGTATAATTATTAGGAATTCATACAGTAAAAACTAGAAAACAATAAGTTAGGAAATAGATGGAGACGAGCGAAGGATTTCCCATGTTACTTTTCCTTGAATTTCTTTTTTCAAGTTTTTGTTATAAATATCAAAGTTGATTTTGAAAAAAACAAGTTGAACAGTTCATAATTAGTATGAAGGATCAAAACTTATTATTCTTATCTAAAATATATAATTCTATTACAAATTTGTGAAATCAACTTATTGAAATAACAGTTTGAAAAGTAATACCAAACAAGATAGCTGGTAAGCTTTTTTAATTATTTTAAAATTTTTGGGATAAATTGGGTTCCTCAACCCACGGTCAAGTAAGGCATCATGTAGAAGCTTTAAACCAAACTAATAAAATTCATTTATTAATTTCATTATAAAAAACATATCTACTTTACCAAAAAAATTACGGGTCTGTTTGGTATTGCTCACGAACATTTTATCAACTTATA
>CATIWQ010080803.1:0-13109 GCA_949673415.1 Euphorbia schlechtendalii | reverse complement strand
AGGATTCATCTGAAATCTTGAAGGAAGGTGTCCACGCTCACCGCACCAATGATGTCGCGTGATCCAAAGTGTGACTAAGTGACTGAGAATGTAGCTACCTGTAACCACAAACACAGGTCAGATAGGCTCGACCGGGGTTCTAGTGAAGCTACTTCGACGCTCAAGTTAGTAAAAGGGTGGGAGTACGAATGCTGGAATATTAATCTGAGTGTTAGAATTACGTACCCGAGCAACACCGGAAGAAATAGTATTTATAGCTATTCCAGATCATGGCATAACCATTCAAGACATGCTAGGATTGTGCGCGGTAACCACTACCATAGTGCTCTAACCGTTCTTATAGTGCTTAAACCTCCCTATTGCACTAACCCTGTCATAACCATTGGAGTTATTACATATGACTGGGCCTCTTGGGCTTTACATAGGCCTAATGAGCTCCAGGCCATGAGGTGGGCTGTTATCATTGATGTAAGCATATTTTGTGCTAGGTCCAATGCATCAATACAAAACTTTTGAACTTAGATTTAGTGAGCTTTTGATTTTCATTGGATAAAATCGCCAGGATTGGCATTCTACGGGAATGTATAAATTAAAGGACTGAATTGTAAAATTCTTGTCTAGATTCAGTCGTGGAAGAGTTCAAGTTTGTCGATAAAGGGGTATAAGCTCATCGACCGAATCAAAGTTTAGGGAGCCAACAACTTAGCTTCCCATAAAAAAAGTCACTCCACAACAAAGATGGCACAAGTACATGTTATTTGCTCAATAAATTCTAATTTCGCTCACTAATATAGAGTACCTCAGGCTGTATGTCAAGGTAAATGCCTACATCAGGAGGCAGCGGCCCAATCTCAAGACCCTGCATTTGTATAACTCACTCACTAACCACCATATGAAGAACAAAATCATAACCAGAATCAATATGTTGGGTGGCACTTACAATCCCATCTAGCTCACATTTTATAAACCCAAATAATTTCAAATTACCTTTACAAATATCCACCTAAATTTGAAATTTTCTAATCGTCTTTCCTGTTATATTAAACATTGCAAATTTTCCTATACCCGAACTTGACTATAGAAAGTTCCCGTAACTTCTCCACCATAGAAGTTATTCCTCCTCTATTTGCATATGATTCCAACAGTTTCCTTTTCACTATAGGTTCAACCAAATCTCCAATTGAATCAACAAGATCTTCTCCATATGTTGCACCACCACTTTCCATAATAGTGCTTTTGGTCAAATAATAGAGGCCTCGAATGTTTCTTCCTTTCATCACAACCATGAGACCTTTATGGACTTTTAAGACTCCACCTTAAGTAGAAAACCGATAACCTTAGTAATCAAGCCAACTCTTTGAAATCAGATTTTTCTTCAATTCCAGAAATGTCAAACCTCTAGTATTCTAGTCATGCCATCATACATCTTGAGTTTAATTGTTTTAACACCAACCATCGATAGTTCTTGGTCGTTCCCAAGTAACACTTTTCTACCATTAACTTTTTAATAGGTAGAAAACTAGTGTTTATTAAAAGACAAATGAAAGGTACAAGCAGAATTAAGAATCCACGCATCTCTAGTGATTTCTTCTGACACTGCTAACACATAAACGATAGCTATAGAATTTATTCTTTCAGCGACACCATTTGACTCATCACAAGAATCATCTAAGTCGTTATCTCTCTTATCTTTCCGCTTTGGACAATCTTTACTTATGTGCCTAGTCTATTACATTCATATCATCTGACCTTCTTAGATTTGGATTTCCATTTGCTTCTATATCCCTTTTCGCCAAATCTATCTCTCGTTACCATGACCCTTGCCAAATCTTGATATTCATCGCCATCAATCTTCTTCTTAAGCTCTTTTGAGTTCAAAGCTGATTTGACACCTTCCATCGTGATAGTATCTAGATTGAAAATTATAATGTCAATGAAATTACCATACGAGGATGGCAACTTGCACAAAAACATCATCGTTTGGTCTTCTTTGTCAATTTTGACGTCAATATTTTTCAGATCCACGATTATCTTATTAAATTTATCTAGATAATCATTCATTGATGATCCTTCTTGCATCTGGAGAGGATATAACTGTTGTTTCAAATACAAACGGTTGTTGAATGACTTGGTCATATAGAGTTACTCTAACTTTTTACATAAGTCAGCAACGGTACTTTCTCCGGCAACCTCTTTTAGAACATTATCACAAAGACACAATAAAATCGAACTTCGTGTTTTCTCAACAATCTCTTCAATTTTATCATCATCATATTTTTCGTGCAAAGTTTCTTCTCCTTCAAGAGCTTTTAATAGTCCTTGTTGAACCAACAATGCCTTCATTTTAATTCACCACAAATTAAAATCATTCTTTCCATCGAACTCTCCACTTCGTATCGTATCGTTGACTGTCGGCTCGCCATATCAACGATCAATTAAATATTCCAAATTGCTCCAGTAACAAAAGAGCTAAAAAACTTCCACCGTGAAAATTATACTGATAAAATGTATCAGTACTGACACCCACTCTGATCCCAATTGTTAGGAATACCGCGCAATTATTTACCACTCGATGACAGTTACTCTCTTGGAATAAGTTAACTGGCAAGTGAAGAATAAAAATAAATAGGAAAAATATAAATGAACACAAGGATTTGACGTGATTCAGCTCAACCGCCTACTTCCACAATAGACGATCAAAGAAATTCCATTAAGAATAACTGGAGATCAACAAGACCACTCAAGTGTTTACACTCCCCGATGACCCAATACATCCAGAGAAAATTACCGAACTTAATTTCCCTAACTCTCACAAATAAAGCTCTCAATTAACAAACTCCCTTTTGTTAATTGCTCTTGCTTCTCTATTCAATTTCAGGATTCCATGTTCTAACACTTCATGGCCTATTTATATACATAAGATGAAATGTGAAATCAAGACCTCACACATGTGTAAACTAATTGATTGACTTTGTCAAATATAGACAACAAATTAAAGCTCATTAATTTTATGTTTGTTGGGTGTCACCTACAATCCTATCTAGTTCACATTTTGTAAAGCCAAATAATTTCAAATTACCTTTACAAAAACCATTTTGCATTAAACCAATGGTGAAAGAATCCATGTCTTTTCTTTATTGTGTGGTAATAGGCTCACTCTCCATTCTTTTAATAATCGCTAAGCCATAGTTGGAAGGCAAGGGTCTCCATGCGGAATTAATCGGGGCGCAGACATATAGGGACTAATCAGATTTATATTTTTTAAATATATCTAGATCATATATTGCATTAGAATATGAATTATATTATAAAAAACTTGCTATTAAAAATAGCAATAAACATTTAAGATGAAAAAAATAGAGAAACATAAGATTTTGACGTAATAAAAAATTCATTGCAAATACAAATTTGTTATACATGCTTTATTTTGTCATGAGGTATCAACTTTTTATGATTGAGAACACACAATTTCTCGTTTTGAGACTCAAAAGGAAACTTATATGATAAGAAAACTTTGATTTACATTAATTTTACTAATTGAGCTACTCTAGTGCTTAAACAAATTGAACTATAACTATTATAAATATTGATATCTTAAAAAAATTGTATCTAGACTTTCTTAAGCGGAAAATTTTTTATTAGGATCGCCTGATAAATTGGGAATTGGCCCGATAATGTCATATGAACAAAAAGTCAGTGACAATTAGAACAATGGGGCTTGGGCGAGATGAGGTGATAGATTTTTTAGAGTGTGAATTTATGTAGCATTATTGCTAGGGTTATTTTTTTATTTGCAATGTTTTCTTATAAAATTTAGGTTTTACAAATCTTTAATTTTGCATAACTCCAAAAGATTGAATTTTTTTTATTCTTTTACATGAAAAGGATAAACATTTTTTTCTTTTACTTTTTTCAAGTTGACTTTGTTTACCCTTATAATTACCATTTCTCTTTAATTTAATTTGAATTTTGCAACTTAAAACGTCCATATCTCAGAAATAGTTGATTTTTTTAAATCGACATTATGAAATATTTTGTTCATCTTAATTTTATCATAAAGCAGTGATATTGTTTAAGTTTTTTTGTTAAAAGATTTCATGACAAAGCATGTAATTAAAAGAGTAGTTAAAGTATGTGATGTGCACTTTATACTAGTCTTATATGAGATATATGAAACACATACTATGTGCATACCACTACCCTATATGGGGTATAACGCGTGACATGACCACTTGATTCAGCATTTACGTTTATTTTAAAAACCCTTGGAGAGACATTGTGTCCCTTTAGAAGCTTAAAAGGTTAAGGCAGGAGAAAATTCCGGGGCAAAGTCCCCAACTAGGTTGGTTTCCCCGCTTGCCTACAAAACTCCCACCCTTCTTTTATAAAAGTAAAAACTAAAATTCTCAAGATGAGAACGTAGCCAATCAATGACAAAAGAGTAGCAAACTCGGAAAATTAAATACATCCGACACTACAAAGCTAATGTTTCTCCTTCTATACTTAAACGAAAACTAGCATAAATGAATACTAGATACTAAAACATCGTCCAAGCTTACAGTGCCATCGAACACGAATTGATTATGTCTTTTCCAAAAAGGGACCACGCGACGAAAAATCACAACGATGTTCCAAACTCCCTTCCACTACCCTCGGTGCCGGTGAAGTAGTCATGCCAAGAAATTAGGAAATCAACCTCGGTCATTGGCAAAGTGCATGAGATGCCGAATAGCTTAAAAAACTGGCCCCCAAACCTTGTGATTGTTGTGGTAATGGAATAAAGCATGGTCCGTAATTTCTTCCAAGTCACAAAATGGGCATTTCCCGTTATCCACAGCTAGACAGTTGTGGGAAAAGAGAAAGCTTCTGGTGGGTAAATGATCATGAAAAGCATGCCAACTGAAGAAACTCACTTTAGGCACCAATTGAGTTTCCCAAAGCAACATGAAATCAATTCTCGCATATGCCATATGGGTAACCTATAGTAGCCAGAGTAAAGTGAAGCAGTTGAATACATCTTGTCCTCTTCCAAACCCCATAAAAATTGATCCTTACTAGTCGAAAACATGGGCTGACACCCATCTACTTGGAAAATACCCAAACAGCCTGTCATAATCTAGGTTTGCATTTCAGCTCCCCTCCTCAATTTCCTTTTCCAAAATGGCCTCGAGAAGGACTCCGAACCAAATATGAATTGGCACCCCTTCGCAATTGAACACTGCTTATGGTTACATAGCTAAAACATATCAAGAAATAAAGAGAAAATGGTCACACTTGTTGTCCAATTGTCATGCCAGAAGGAGCACCCCAACCCATTACTAATCGAAACCTGGACATGTTTACAATTTAAATCCCAAATGTCACAATTCCGCATACAATGGCTTACAATATCCTTCCACGTATGAGATAACGTATTCCAATTGTAATTAGCAATGGACCATCAAGATGTGAATCCATATTTCCTCGCACATAACTCATACTATAGCAAACCTGATTCGATAATCTTAACCTTCCAAATCCATTTCAATAAAAGGCTGCAATTAACATATTTAAAATCCCTAATATGCAAACCCCCTATATTCTTTGGTAGAATTATGGTCAGCCAGCTACCCTTACTAATCCCTTTAGCATTTGTATCTCCTCTACAAAAAAAAATTACTCATAAGTTGCTCGAGCCTAACCCTCGTCGCACCCAGCAATTTATTCAATGATAAACATAAATAGGGATAGAGATCAAAACCAATTTGATAAGCACCACGCGGCCCACATAAGACAGATATTGGCCTTTCTAGCTAATCAACAGATTCTAGAAATTTACGATTAGTGAGTTCCATAATGACACAGGGATACTCCTAGTACTCAGCGACGTGCCCAGGTAAGTGATCTGAAACTTCTCCACTTTCCACCCTAAGGTTTCCGCATATGTAAAAATTGAAGTGCCTAATCCTCGTGTTTTTTTTCTATAAGAATCTGAGTTTTCCCAATCATATGTTAGACTTGGCCTTCTATTCGAAACAATCTTGGTTTTGTGAACTCTTTTAGTTATCTGAATAATTATTGGTCTATTTCTACTGCGAATGTGGTATTTCCAGAGCTAACATCATGTCTTTCGAATTAAATGGTGTAAAAAAAATTTTGAATAGCACAAATTATTTGAGTTTTGTAAGTTAAGCAATAGGCAAAATTGAGTGATTATCACACACTTTCAGTTAGTCGGTACAAGGTAACTTTCAATTACAAAGCCCTATCGTGCATTATAAAATCTACAATTCAAAATACTCTAATTGCATTAATGGCAAAGATGAGAAAAGGGTCTGCCCTTTTTACAAGCCGAAACATGTTCCAATACAACATCTTGTAGCTGATATTGAACCTCTTCCATAGGTTAGCACACATCTAATAAAACAACTGAAATTGATATTTGAAGAAGGCTTTTTTTATTGTTATCGTTGTGTTTGACATGTGAATTACATTGCTTTATATAACAGGCTGTACAATAGTATCAAGGAAAGAACTTTACTAAGTAAGGAAATGATATTGAATAAGATTAAATGTATTCCTATAATCAGAAGTTGAAATCGGGGTTGTTAATTGGGAAATGATTAATTATGATTTTTATCTTATTTTTTGTGATGACCGTATCTTTTCCTTTTCTAGCACTCCCCTCAAATTGAGTAGTGGGGTTTCCAATACATAATTTGTCTAAGACTTCTTTAAAGATCTCCCCATTAATTGCTTTTGTTAGAATGTCTGTCAACTGATCTTCAAATTGTATAAAGGGCTACTTTACGATACCTTCTTCAATCTTCTCTTCAATGAAGTGCCTATTAACCACCACATGCTTTGTTTGGTCATGTTACATTGGATATTTGGAAATGTGGATATCTTCTTGATTATCACACATTATCTCATAGGTTTTGGCTGGTGGGAAACCAATTTATGTTAATAACTTCTGGAGCCATAATATTTTTGTTAGACCTCTAGCTATTCCCCAAAATTTGGCTTTTGCATTTGATAGTGCTACTACCTTTTTCTTCTTACTCCTCCACTTGACTAAATTACCCCAACAAAGGTAAAATAGTATGATGTTACCCTTCGATCCATTAGGTTTTCAACCCAGTCAACATCAGTATACCCTGCAACATGTTTGTGACCATATCCTCTGAAAATATTCCATGTCCAGCTATGCCTTTTAAGTATCTTATGATCTTCCATAAAGCTTTCATGTGGTCCTTTTAAAATCGATGCATGAACTAACTCACAATCCCTACAACATAGGCCATATCCAGTCATGTATGAGAGAGATTTATAATTTTTCCCACTATTCATTGATATCTCTCTTTATCTGTCAATTTTATTCCGTCTAGTATTCTAAACCCATGATTTATGGGTGTGTTAGTTGGCTTGCAATCAAGCATTCGTGTACTTGCTAACAGAACTAGGATATACATTTTCTAGGCATATGAAGATCCCTTGTGCTGACCTAAGTACCTTAATCCTGAGAAAATACTTAAATCTTCCCTAGTTCTTCATTTCAAATTCTGTGAATAGGTTTTTCCTCAACTTGCTAATTTTTTCTACTTCATTTCCTCTAATAATCATGTCATCCACATAGATAATTAAGCAAGTTATGTGTTCACCTCTTTGTTTGAGAAACAAATTAAGGTCTGAGTTGGATTGTTTGAATCCACATCACTTCCTTTTCTAGTGTGAATCTTCCAAACATACTCCAAGTGAGTGTTTTAGGCCATAAAGAGATTTTCTTACTCGACACACTTTTCCTTTCTTAAATATCTCTTTGAATCCTGTGGAACTTCTATGTAGACTTCTTCTTTCAAGTCTCCATGTAGAAAGGCATTCATAATATCTAACTAATGAAGTGGCCACCCTTTATTTGTAGCTACTAAGAATAGTACCCAGATAGTGTCAATTTTGGCCACTGGGGAAAATGTTTATGAGTAATCAATACCATAAGTCTAGGTATACCCCTTTTTATACTATTCATGCTTTGTTTCTTTCAATTGAACCATTGATGGATTTCAAGACCACCAAAAATAATCCTTGCGTGCAAATAACTGTAGTTAGTGATAAACAAGGGTCGTTTCCACAAGTAAAAGTTTTGAAGTAAATAAATCTTGATTAAATGACAAGACAAAGTGATCGGATTGTAGTCGTTATGCGATTAGAGAGTTGAAAACTAAGTAAATGTAGGTAAGATAATAAAAAGAGAGTGACTTAACCAATTCAGGAAAAACAATGTATTACGGGATAAGAGATAAATTACACCGGGACTTAGGTTTAGTTAGACTAGCGCTTTGCATCATACATCGTTAGCAACTCTTCAATACTTCGTATAGCGACTATGCTTTGTGCCTCAGCCACCTTCTTACTCACCAAAACTCTCAACGTCGTGTCAAAGAGCTCGCATGAAAATAGTAATAAATATTAAAAAAGCCTAAATCTTAACCAATAGGTAGTGAGACTCCCAGCAGGTGTTGGATCATTTCTCTTACTATCGGTGATGATAAAGAAATTATTGTCACTTACTCCTCCTCAAGCACAATTACGGATGCAAAAGTTAGGGATAACAATAAATCACAAAGACTTACCTTATGACTAATTAGAACATAGAGAGGCTGAGGATTTGACGAGCATCGAAATTGCCAAATATAATAAATTCCTTTTACACTAAACAAAATAAACTTGTAGCAGTAGCATGTGGGACCGTCTCCACAGGGACTAAGTAATCAACTTTATCTAATATAACAACCAAGAATATGCAATAAAATTAAATAAATGGGAGGTTTGTAGATTTGGAGTTAAGATTAAAAATTAAATAGAAAATAAATAAAAAATAGAGGAAAAATTCAATAAAGAAAAGCCTTCCAGTAAAATCGTTTCTTCATTTTGCATTGGATTGATCATTAACACAAAGATAATCTTACCTTTCAAACAATGTAGTTTAACTGCATTGATTCATCAATTACAATTAAGTATCTTTTGCTAAATTAAATTAAAAACACCCAACATGCAATTAATCTCTTAACTTTGTGATAATCATATACCCAACATACACGATTTAATCACAAAATTAGCATTAAGATTTCAATATCCAATTCCTATCAAATAAATCACCCAATATGAAATAATTCGATAGACTCAATTACAACCACGGATCCCATCGACCTATTTGTTACCATAAATCAATTATAGATCACACCAACAAGCTTATAAAAGAAAAACGATATATTAAATAGGTGAAAACCTCAATGATCTCTACTTAAAACATCAACCTAAATAATAATAAAAATAAATCAGATTATAGATTGAGAACTGAAGAGAAATAACAATTAAAAACAAATCACACAATCCAACTACGGTCATGAAATCGACTTCTCCGAAAGATTATGAGTTTAGCCTCTCATAATTTGAAAAATAAAAAGTAAAATTATAATTGAAAGTTTAGAGAAAATAAAACAAAGTTTAGCTGAGAGTTTTAGCCCCTAAGAACTAAGATATCATGTTCCCTCTAAAACTAACTTGAATAATAGATCAATTTTAATTAGGAACAAACTCTTAATTAAAATATGATTCTAATTACTAACTAAACAATAAATAAAAAATCCGAATAGATAAAACTGGAAAGATGACATAATTTAATCCTGAATAGGAGTTTCCACATATGCAGTAACTTTGGCCCAGATGTTTGTGCAAATAGAGTTCAAATATAAAGATTACTATTAGACATGAAATTGTAGTATTATCTCTTAGGTTTTCAAAACATCCTGAATCGCTTCAATCTGATATCACATGAGAAAGTTACGACCAAAGTAAGAACATATGTCCAATACTCCAAAATAAACTTAAAATAAGCTTTTGCATGTAAATTTCCATCTAGCATCCAAAATACCTAAATATGACATTAGGTTCAGAATGGGTAGCATCCATTTCTAAGAATACATACAAAACGACATAAATAATTTGCAAATATAACACCTTATTAGTCACCTAGAAAATTGTTGTATTTAGGTTAAGTCCTCACGCTAATCAAGGCCTTGATCCTTACTAGGTCAAGTCACTACGGATTTAGCTAGACATGACTAGAAATAAACGCAAGTAATAAAAGTAAAGAGATTTAAAATAAAGCATGAAATTGAACTAAAAGAAAGAAAGTAAATTGCGAAATATAAAGAATTGAGAGTTGGAATAATACTTGAATTAAATTAGAAAACAATAAAAGTATTCGAAAACTTGAAAGCAATAAAATCTAAACTAGATAATTGAAAACAATAAGAGCAAGAACGAAACTAAAAGCTAAACTCTAAAAGTAATGAAAGATTTAAGACACTAATTAGAACTTAGACTGTTTCTTCAAGTGGAATTAGACCTCTATTTATAGATGAATGGTCGCTTCTAGTTGCTTCCCAATTAGTCTTTAAATAACAAAGTGGTTTTTCCTCATTAGGCTTATCCTCTTTAGAATTTTACTTGGGGAGCAAATAATGGTGAGTTTAACCTTTCCCAAAATAGATTTTATTAAGGAAAATAATTCTTCTCTTGATTAGGATTTCTCCAAAATAAACTTTGCCCAAACTAGTGATTCCTTCTTTGACTTTTAAGTGTTTATTCACTAAGTTAAACTGATTTTGATGTTTTGAAAATTTTTGTTAGTTGAAAAAATCATCGAGACTTGCGATTGCTCCTGGTTTACACAACGGGACCTCTGTGAAGTATTGAATTCGGCCAGTTTGGTCACTCTATCTCCAAATCACCTTAGAATCATGAAATGATAGAAAACAATAGTAACAAAGCCCATTCAGACTAAAACATGTTCATAAAGACATTAAATTAAGCATAAAAATATGTTGGACTTACAACTTATGAAGTCTCCCCACACTTAATCCATGCATGTCCTTAAGTATGAGTACAAAGATCAGGAAGAAAAGAGTACAAAAACTACACAAAACCTTAAACATTTGCACAAAGAGATTGAGATCTTTCACCAAGACCATGACAGAGTTCCTTATTAATCACCAAGAGTCTAATGAAAGAGTTATCCAGAAGAAAGTATAAAGACTTTGCTCGAAAACCCAAGATTCATTTGGCTAAATTCATTAAAGAGGTCAAGCATTCAAAGTAGATTTTCACAACTATCGTCTAATTTGGTCTTTCTTCTTTGTGGGGTTCCTAGACACATGGCTAAAAAATAAAAATAAACAAAGAGACTATAATTTGACTTTTATTATTTTTCTTTTTCTGACTTTTTCTAAATTTTTTCAAAATTTCCTTTTCAACTTTTCTATAATTTTTAATTTTTCTTCTTTTCTTTGTGAAAATAAAAACCTATGAAACAATCATTTCCTAGTTGCTATCCAAATAATGGCTCTTTCTCATTCAGCCCTATGATAAAGACTTCACCTAGTTGTGAGCCAAGTGAAACTCTTTCTTCTAAAAATGTACTTATGAAAGAGTCATCACCCGGTTACCAACCGAATAATGCTATTTGTTCAATGATTCAACAAAATAGAAAATAAAACAAGCAAATAAACCACCAAGTTTATTAAAAAGAATGGTTTAAGGTCTCGGTGAAGGTCCAGAGATACAAAGAGATATGCTAATATAAACCAAGTCTAAATGCAAAGATAAACATTAAGTTTTAAAGCATTCATTGGGACTTAAATCTTACTAAGCGACTTTTAGATTTCATTTATTGGAATAAAACTTTGCTTAAAACAACTCTCTATGCAAAGTATGGTTAATTAAATCAACCTTTGTTACTTGTTTAATTAGTCATTATGAAGGTATATATCTTCTTGAATTTCCTAATATCTTTGTAATAAGTTAGAGTACAAAGTAAGTCATTGTGGAAAATAAAGAGAGAACGCAAAATTGAAAGACTAATTTTTAATTTTGATCTTTATATACAAGCAGAATTTAAATTTTTACAATGAGACTGGAAATTGACAGAATTCAAAGTAAAAAGATTAAAAACCTAAAAATTAAAAGCAAAAAAGATCAAAAAGAAAAAAGATAAGTATTCCCTCCCCACACTTATATTTTTGCATTACCCTCAATGCAAATATCCAAAAAAAAGAAAAAGAAAATACAAAGATAAGGGGCAAAAACGAATCATTACAATCCTTGTGGGAGGAACATGAAAGAGACATAATCGTGTCTCACTATTGAGCCTGGTGTCTAAAAGCTCTGATCTGGAGATGGTCATAGAGAGTTCCACATTAAATTACAAGTTATCATAACGAGTTCTTATATCTTCATTTTTAGCACCGGGCTGCAATTTGTTTTTTAATAGTCTTAATACTACCTCTCGAGAGCATTGTACTTCTCGAGGAGCTCGGAGTAGGCAATAGGAGTAGCTTGTTCTACTACTACTACTACAGGCTACTCTTGGTCTTGTTGTAGGTCTAAAACATGAGCATGGTCTCCATGTTCTCCATGTTTAGCAACATGGCCTCAAGAAGAGGAGTGTAGCCAAAGGGATCCATTCCATGTGAAATCATCGAGATAATGACACCAAAGATAGGAGGATCTCTTTCATGACCGAGAGAAAATTAGATTTTCTTAGCCAACTATACACCAAGGTGGAGTTTCATATCATTCACCATGCTCTAAAGAATGTTCAACTCCTTCTCATTGATGATCTCGGAGCTTTTATGGTGACTTGAAAAGTTAAAAGTAAAAATCCTGTGGTAGTAGCGGAGGTGAGGCTTATGAATGTAACAGGCCTTGAAATCCCTGGATTTCCAAGTGGTAACCTTAGATTCATTATTGTAGAGAGTGAATCTCGGTAGCTTCATAAAGACTATCCAACTTCTTTAATTCTGCAAAGAGAAACATATAAGAGTAGAAATAGAGAGAGAGAGAGAGAGATAATTAATGTACATAATAAAACAAAATAAAGAAAATATAAATAAAATAAAGGATAAAAAATTCTGAGGTTTCATCATGCTTGAGCTGCCTCCCAAGAGCGCATTATTTTATCGTTGCTTTCCCAACATTACATCAAGGTCATGGTGTATGATCAAAAGTCTCATCAAGACTCATCTCATGAGGATAAGCTTTGAATTCCTTATATTCTGACTTTAGGTAAG
>CATIWQ010080797.1:0-13375 GCA_949673415.1 Euphorbia schlechtendalii | reverse complement strand
CACTTAAAACTATTACATTTTTTTTATTTAAAGTTTTGCTCCAAAACTAATAAATTTTTTATTACAAAGTTTTTATGTTGTCACACTAAATTTAAAACATTATTGTAAAATATTGAATATTTTTTGTTACAACTATAACTTTTCAATAAAGTATTTTTTTTGTTCCAAGTTCAACTTATTGTCACAAAACTAATAAATATTTGTAAAAAATTTTTATATTATCACACATATAATTTTTTGGGACAATACCTAATTTATTGTCACATATTGAATATTTTTTGTGAGATATATTAGTTCTAACTAACATATTTTTTTTTCAATTTAAAATTAGTGTCACAAAAATAATAATTTTTTTGTTACAAGCTTTTATGTTGCCACCATAATGGTTTTTGTGACAAACAATTTTTCATTGTCACACATTATATATTTTTTGTGACAAAAACAGGTTGTAACTAACATATTTTTTGTTTCAAAAAAAATTATTATTACAAAATAATTTATTTTTTGCAGCAAATTATTTATGTTGTCACCAAAATAGTTTTTGTGATAATAAATTTTAATTGTCACATTTTTTAAATTGTCTGTTACGACTTATGTTGTCACAAAAAAATTATCAATTACAATTATAAAATATTGTCAAAAACATCTAACTTATGTGACAATTTTCCAACAAAAACTCCACAAAACAAATTTTGTGACAACAAATTTTTTATTGTAACAAATAATAGTATTTTGTGACGGTTAAATTGTTGTCACAAAAAGCTTGATTTCTTGTAGTGTTAGTCCCTCTAACTTTTATATTTAGTCGGATCCACATTGATTATAGGGTAAACTTAAAAAAAGTACATTTGAGATTTAAGTCATTTTCAAGAGGAAGTTCGAGGAATTTTGGGGGTTTGAGGTTTTCTTGAAGTTAGCGAATCAATGAATTTTTCCTAATTCCGTCAGTTTTGCTGATATGGCAACGAGTATTTTTGGAAATCCAACTTTGTTCATCATCTTCTTCTTCTAGTAAACCCTAAAATCAAACCAACACCCTCAAAATAATTCAAATCTCAATCTCCTCCTGCCCCTCATGACTTTCGTTAAATTAGCTCCGATCTCCAATTTCTTCGTCGGTGCCGTCGGACACGAATCATCTGGCAGAATATATTCCAGAGCCAATCTTGAATTCCCAAGCCTTCCTCTTCACCCCTCTGTTCACGCCAAGCAATTTTTAATCACAAATCTCTCTCTCAATTCCGAACCCTATCTACAATACGTTGCCGTTTTCATCAGGGGAATTATTTTGAGGGTGTTGATGTTGTTGGCATGGGTTTGAATTAAAAATAACACAGAAAGAAGAAGGCGGACTCATGATTAATAGAGAAGAAATGGAAAGTGGGTCAGGAAGTGAACAACAAGTACAAGAAAAACCAAGGAATACCCTCACCCAGGATGGGTAAAGAACGAATGAAACTTAGCCAAGAACTTGGTCTGAAACCAAGACAAATTAAGTTATGGTTTCAAAATCGCCATACCCAGATGAAAGATGAATAAAATTGGATTTCCAAAATTACCTCTCGCCACGTCATCAAAGTTAACGGTGTTAAGGAAAAAAACCTTCATTTGCTAAAGTCATGGAACCTCAAAGTCGCCTTTTGGATCCAAAATTCCTCAAACCTCTTTCTAAAATGACTTAAATCTCATGATACTTTTTTGAAATTTACCCTTGGAAGGTAAGGTTGCTCTCATTACTAGTGGAGCTATAGCAATTGGTGAGCGTATAGCAAGAATCTTCTGCAAACATGGTTGTAAAGTGATTATAGTCGACATTCAAGATGATTTAGGTCAATCAGTATGCAACGATCTAGGTCACAACTCAGCAGTTTACGTGCACTGTGACGTAACCCTAGAACACGACGTTGCGAAGGTGCGGTGGATGTTGCAATATCCACCTTTGGAAAGCTATACATCATGGTGAAAACGCGGCCATAGGAGATCCACGCAAGACTAACATAGTCGACAATGATTTAGTGGACTTTGAAAGAGTGGTGAAAGTTAACCTAATCGGACCTTTCTTGGGCACCAAGCATGCTGCTCGAGTCACGATTTCGGCTTGTGTATGCTTCGCACGCATACACAAGCACAAAGCATGGCATTGTTGGTTTAGTGAAGAATGAAGCGGCAGACCAAAAGAGTTAATTGCTTGTCACCTTACTTCGTCGAAACCCCGTTGAGCATGAGTCTCTTTGAAAGGAAAGAAGATGTCAAAAATGGTGTGTATTCAAATCTAGGAGTGAAATTAACACAAGAACATGTGGCTCAGGCTGCCATTTATTTGGCTAGTGATGAATCTAAGTATGTGAGTGGTCATAATCTATCCTTGGATGGTGGTTTTACCTGTATTAATCCTTCTTTTGGTCTCTTCTCTAAATCAAAATTGTAAGTATAGTCCTTTTTGTGGAGTAAGAGGGGGAGGTCTCAAGTTCAAGTACAAAAAGGCGTCACACTTTTGATCATCGACTGCATTGTTAGCATGCTTTAATAAGTACCGCGTGCGAGTATTTGGTATTGTAATACTCAGCCGAAAGTTTTAAGTTTGCTATTATGTTTGAATGGTGTAAGGGCAGACGGTTCGCCACCAGTTAGTAATGGAAGGGTACTGAAAACACCAACTAAATCAGACGAACCTTCAAAGTTGAATAATTTATCTTGTGTTAAAACTGTGCTATATATTAATAACAAAAATATATAGTTCTCATTATTTAACATGGGTTTACAAAAATTGTCGTGTGTAGCTGCTATGAAGTTGTTTGTCAAAATATTGTCAATGCATCTATTTTGATGGAATTTGATATAATTTTATAGTTATTTTGTTAGGAATAAAATTCACACACGGCACATCTCTTTTGGATTTTCTATCGATCTTGTATATAAACAAGACACTGAAGGTCTTAACTTAAACGACGCATTTTAAAGCTACGAGATTGGTCATAAACGGTGCCAAAGCGGACAATGTTGTTCAAGTTATTTATAAAATGTTATCAGAACGATCACGATGAGGGGTGTGTTAGGAATGAAATTCCCACATTGACATTAGAGTTATAAGTAATTGGCATGTTTTGCTGTCTAACAATGTGAAATTGATTTGAGAGATTGTAAATCCAACATGTTTAATGCTTAATTCTATGTCTTTATGAACATGTTTTAGTCTTTATATTACTACTTTTTTCTGTCATTTCAGGATTCTAGGGTGATTTGGAAATAAAGTGACCAAATTATCCAAATTTAGTACTTCACCGAGATCCTGGTGTGTACACTGAGATAGTAGCGAGTCCTGGTGATTTCTGCAACATCCAAAAATTTCTAGAATATCAAAGATAAGTTAACTTGGGAAATAAGCACGTCAAAGTGAAAGAAGGAATCACTATTTTAGTCAAAGTCTTTTTTGGAGGAATTTTAATTAAGGAATAAGATATTTCTCATTTAAAACTCTATTTGGGAAAGGGATAAAATCAGTTAGGATTTCTCTCCAATCATAAGACTAAGAGGATAAGCCTAAAGAGGAGTAAACACTTTTCTATTCAAAGGCTAATTGGGAAGCAAATAGAAGCAGCCATTCATCTATAAATAGAGGTCAAAATCCACTTGAAGAAAGAGTCCAAGTAAGAGTCTCGAAACCATCGTTGTTTTTAGAGTGTAGCTTTAATTTTGTTCTTGCTTTTATTGTTTTCAAATTCTCTAATTTAGGGTTTAATGCTTTCAACCTTTCAAATACTTTTTTATTGCTTTCTAATTTAGCTCAAGTATTCTTCCAGCTCTCAATTCTTTTAAGTTTCGTAATTTACGCACTTGCTTTTAATTTAATCACATGTTTTATTTCAAGTCTCTTTACTTTTATTATTTACATTTATTTCCAGTCATGTCTAGCTAAATACATAGTGACTTAACCAAGTAAGATCAAGATCATGCTTGATTAGTGTGATGACTTAACTTGAATACAAAAATCCTCAAGGCAACTTATTTGTTGATCTCGGTACTTATATTATTGAATCATTAATCTCTTTATGGTCTTTGATCAGCCGTAAGGTAAGTCTATGTGGTTTATTATTATCTTTAACTTTTGCATCCATAATTGTGTCTAAGGATGAGTAAGTGACAACATTCTCTTTGTCATCACCGAGATTGGAGAGCAACGATCAAACGCTTGTTGGGAGTCTCACTACCTGTCGGTTAGGGTTTAGGCTTTGCTAATATTTATTGTTATTTTCGATGAATTCTTTGGCACAACGTCGAGTCATGGTAAGTAACAAAGATGATTGAGGCGCGAAGCACAGTCTCCATATGAAGTAAGGAAGAGTTGCTAACAATGTACGGTGCAGAGCGCTAGTATAACTAAACCTAAATCCCAGTGTAATATATCTCTTGTCCCGTGATCATTCTGATACGTGGCTTTACTTGAACTGGTTGAGTCAGTCTCTTTAAATTGTCTTACCAGCTTTTACTTAGTTTTCAACTCTCAAATCGTATAACGACTAAGATCCGGTCACTCTCTTGTCATTCAATCAAGATTTATTTGCTTAAAAATTATTCTCTATGGATACGACCCCTGTTTATCACTAATTACAATTATTTTACACGCATGGATTCTTTTGTTATCTCGAAATCCATCAAATTTTGGCACCATTCCCTGGAAACAGATCCCTTTTATCTAGTTTTTCTTGTTGAATGACCAGAGCCACAACTAGTGACCATGAGCTTCTCTTTGATTTAAAAATCGAAAATTCCAACTAAGCTCACACTAAGAAAGTTCATGAACAAAGTGAATCTGATGTCTTGCATTAACTTCAACCAAACTCAACAACAATATTATTCTAACAGAAGGACTGTTTGACCAAACCGAAATACTAAGCCTCAAGAAGCCACAATGACCATAGTTGAGGCAGAGCAATCAATCAGGACTTCGTAACGGTTGCGGTGAATCAACACCCATTAGGTATTATTTACCTAGTGTTTGGTGAAGCCAAAAAATTTGGGATGAGGTCTGGATTTATCTAGAGCTTACCCAAATTCATTAGAAGAGCCATTAAAGATCCATACAAACATTTGTAGTAATTCCTTATGACATGTAACACCCCCTTTAATATGTGTAAATATCAAGGAAATGCTACAACTATAAGTAAATATCATTAGTACTATATACATTCAATACTTAGATATAATCCTTATTATTCATAAATTTCTTACAAACATTAACTTACTAAATCTCAAGATACATTTCTTATATCACACTTATTATACATGCCATTTATATTACAATACCACAAAATAGGATCAAAGCTTAATCCACCTCAAAAAGCTATCTCAACTCGCACCTCCTTATTTGACTTCTCCACATTGGTCTAGGCTGACTACAACTTCAAAATCTACGTGTAGAAATAAACTACACGCTAAGCAATTTTCTTAGTTATGTATACTAATTTCAAATAAAAAATGCTATCAAATAAAATATATTTATATCTTTATTTTTTAAATACTTCGGCTTCGGGCTTATCCCATATATGTTAATATATTGATATTGTGAAGAATTGTTATTGAAGCTTCAGCTTCGGGCTTGTCCACTCTATAGCTATTATCGTTATTCATTTCCTAGTTTACTTTGGCCAAACATATGATTCAGAGTTTGAAAATTTGATTTAATTTTTGTTATTGTTAATTGAGATTTATAAAAATTGGTTGTGTTTTCCTTTTACTATTTGTCATATAAAAATATTTTTATTTTTATTTTTAAATAATATATTTTATAAAGTTATATATGTATTTTATTTGATATCATTTTTTAGTTGAAATTATTATACATAACTAAGAATATTTCTTAGCTTGTAGTTGATTTCTATGTTCGCAAGGCTTTGACTCTAGGATTTATATTTTATAAAGAAGCCAAAAACCTTGTCTTCCACTTTCCTACCGATAAGATAAGAGTTCAAAATACGAACAGTTGTTATGAATACCACTTACCTAAATAGAAAAATGGTGATTTCTGCAAGTATACAGTTACGATGTAGTTTTAAAATATATCGATCCCACAGGGAAGGAACCGATTCTAAAGATCAACAAGAGGAATGGAACAAAAGAAAATAATATAATTTATTTTGGAGGATTGGAATGATGGATGGATAGATAAATGTATGAAAGATTAGAGAAGATAAAAAGTATATAGATATTCCTACGAACAAGTATAGCAAAAAAAACATGCAAAATCATCAAAGATATTACGTACACTAGATTAATTTAATAGATTCGGTTCTAGACACTCAGATATTCAATTATTCACCGCAGAGCAACACATGAAATGACTTTTCTAAATTTAGTGCAAATGAATTAAGACAGTTATATAAACCTAGATAACAATATTACTATGCTTAGTACGGGTCGCTCTCACATAGACATATTTAGCAAGTTACCATTCCAAAAAAGTTGGCTCACTAAACAGCGTTATAATCACAGATCCAGTGATTATACACAATCTCGTTAACCCCGAAACTACTCTTAAAGTTAACTAAAAATCATATAACTTGATTAATATAAAAGACTCAACACGAAATACACATTATGACACATAGACATATCATAAACTTCGAAATAATAGACATATCATAAACTTCGAAATAGAAAGTATAAGTAGAAAGTAAAGCAAAGTTGTAAGGTATGCAAGTGAAAGCTAAAGTTGATCAAACCGTATCCACTCTTTAACAGGAGTCGTCAATTCCCGCAATTCCTGCGTCTACTTTGAATTCGGTCTCGACTCGTACAGAACCTCCGCTAGGATGCTATTCTTTGTGAATATCGAATGAACAAATATTAAAGAACGAGAACTTTTATTAATAAGTGATTTGCAATTACACTTATACAAAAATCGCTCGAATATGTAGAGAAATCTAGTGATCAAAATAAGGATCGAATCACTTATACATTTTCTCGCTAACACTTATGAATATAGTGAAATCTAGATATTTTTACTCTCTATTTATGCGACACACTTATCACTCATGCCACACCACATTGCCTATGAAATTGGTGGGTTTTGAAGCCCATTTATAGAGTACGAAGGGTTGCGTCTATCTAAACGAAGAATCGTGTCCATTGGCGAAGAATTACACCACTTCATTGTGATTGGTTGAATTGGTTTGATCTTATCCACAATGGAAAGGCACCTTTTCATGATTGGTTAACTTCCAAAAGGTGTCTTTTCACTTGGTAGTTGATGGTGGTTGATCGTTCTTATCCGGTGGTTGAAAGAAGAGAAGAGTTGAACAAAAAATCGTCAAGGTCGTGACCATGAATGTATGTCACGATCGTGAATACTTGGTTGGCAACTTTCTATTGTGAATGTTAACAAGTCACGACCGTGATATATGTGTCACGATCGTGACATGCCTTTTTCACATGATTCATCTTTGCGATTTCTACCGATCTTTGACATCTTCGATCCTTTGCCAATTCGTTAAGTTCCACGCATCTTTTTGCACCCTTTTCACTCTTTTTCCATAGATTTCCAACTTTAATCATTTTACTTCCAAGATTTACCTAGTACCTGCATTTGCATAAAAAACAACTACATACCATGTGAAATCTTTTATATGAAGTATAAAAATGACCTAAACTATAGTGTTTAATGTGTAAAATTATGATGATAGTAAGTGTAATTATACACTTATCAGCATCTAATTCGCCCGTCTTCATAAAAGTACCAATGTTCTTCTACAGATCTTCCACCTTTAGCTTAATGACATTCAGCTTTGTGTGAATAGTCATGGCGGTCTCTAGGCACAAAGACTCTATAGCAAGCAAACTAGGAGTAGTTATGTCTAGAAAAATCTTCCCCATAGCAGAGATAAGGAACTTCTACGATGCGGAGACTTTCTCAGTTTTATGCTCGTTGACCTCTCGTTGGATGGTATCCATTTTAGTGTGAAGTGAGTCAAGATTGATGACAGGGGCCTTATCCATCTTGGTTGAAATTCCCTTTAGCAACTTCTCTATTTCATCCTGCTTATTGTCATGGTGCAATAAGAATTGGACTAGGCCTCAACCAACTTCTCGATGTTGTAGCCAACATCCTTTGTAGTTTTCACCTCCTTGAAGACATTCTCGATCTTGTGATAGACCAGTCTTTTTATTTTGGTCTGCTTCTCACCCAGTTTATGGATTTGTATCACTTGAGTAGCCATATTGGTGCTCAAGAGACTTAGCTGCTTAGTAGCAGCATCCACGCTACCCTTTATCTTTCCCGCAATAGCATTAGCCATTGCAGTAGACGTGGGGATAGTAGTGATTGCTGCCCCAAGCTAGGCTGTAGAATCTATCAACTAGTGAGAATTAGAGCCATCTTATCCACCAAACTTTTAGCCCTCTCTTTTGCCAAATGATTTCGAATAGCCAACAAGCTACCATGGATTCTCTCAAACTCCTCGAAGTAGAGAGATTTGTTAGGCACACTTGTGTGGTGTTCGAACTCAGGAAATTTTACCTTAGGTCTGGAGGACAAGTCTGTTAATTCATGAGCCAATAGCATTTTGCTTACTACTCCATCTAACTCAGCAGTGACATTGAGCACAGGGAATCTCTTCTTAGCTAACTCTCTGATTTCTGCTAAGAAAGATGCATCAGCCAAATCCTCATGGATTAGCTCTCTAGTGGGTTCAGTTGCTTCACGGGTTATAAAATTTTCCTTCGTAGTCTGACCACTTGCTTTTCCCTGCTAAGTGTAGTTCTCAGCATTGGGAACTTCCCTAACTAGAAGGGTTAAGGGGTAGAAGATGGGTTTGAAGAAGAGGGTGGTTCAAAAGTTTTTATAGTTGAAGAAGTTTGGGGGATGTTTTGGTTGAGTGGAATAGAAGGTACAATGGATGTATAAGGAATGGTTTGAGAGATTGTATAGGAGAAGAATGTGTAGAAGGGTTATTTACTATGGAATGGTGAGGAGAGGGAATCATGGCTTTTTATGGGTGAAGAAATGTTAGTGGGTGAATTTTGTGTATTAATAGGTGTAGAAGGGATATGAATTGGGGAATGTATAGGAGTAGAAACTGAGGGATTTGAAGGATTTATAGGAGAAGGTGAGATTTGATGATTTATAGAAGAAGAGGAAGTAGGAATTTTAGGAACCTCTGGGTTAGCTGTTTGACCCAAGGATGGGTCAGCTTGAGGTTACTCATGCTGAGTTGAGGACTTCTCAACATGAGTGAAAGAGGGTGTGGAGATGTTGGGTTCTTAGGGGATCAGACTCCTTAGGAATTAGGGAGAGGGTGTCTCTAACATCCTCCTTGCTGCTCAAGACCTGCACATTGCTTTGCAGGGACTTGTTGGTGGCAGAACGCTTGCGTTGAGTACCCTTAACTTTAGCAAATGCTTCCTATGCTTCAACTGCAACATTAGGACTCAGAGTGTCCTCTTTTATTGACTTTTTAGCCTTGCCCTGCTCCTTTGATTCCTCATAAAACCCAATTTTGCATTTTCTTTGGTTTATGGACTCATCAGTAGTAGCCACATCTTCTTGTACCTCCGCCTGCTGATCAGCTTGAAGTTTGGGCTTCGCTTATCTTTGGGTGTGGGTTTTGGCCTTCATCTACCTTCTTTGACATTGGGGTTGAGTAGGGGCCTCATCGGCTTTGGATTTTGTAGGGCTTTTCCCCCTGGCTTTGGAGGAAGCAGCCTTCTACTTGGGAGAGGAGGTGGTGGCGGTGACTTTCTCAAGGATGTTGGATATGGGAGCCTTGTCAGAATCATCGCTGTCATTAAAATTGACCATAAAGCCTTCTTCATCCTCCTCCAGGATGTCCACATGCAGTACTATCGATGCACACTTAAGCTTGCACTTTTATTGTGCTTTATTGTACCTAGTATGCACATGATTGTGAACTAGTTTGCTGAAGTGCGCCATTTCGAATCGCTTCTTCATAGGAAAAATTGAATCACCAAACTCCCCCAAAAACTGAGCTATGTCCACTTTCAATGCCCTCATAATTTTGGTTATGAGGTAACTATAGTGATAGACGGTAGTCAGCTTGGTCAAATGGTGAAGAATCACCACTGGCCAGTTCAGCTTTTTACCCTCTACCATATGGTAGACAACACACCTCTCAATGTAGGTGTAGCTAGTCATAGAGCCCATCTTTGGTAGTAGCAGCTACTTCACCACCAGTTCATGGCACATTCTCGCAGTTCAGCTCATGCCGCTTGCTGCTATCTCCCTTGATACATAGTTCGCAGGGAGCTTCCAATCTTCAAGGATGATTACGGCATCTTCATTGTCGATTCTTCTGATCTGAGTACCCTTATTAGACATGTTGAGGATGCTCCCTATTAATCTCGCACAGATAAAGGTGGATTTTCCTCCAAAATCCATCATCAGAATGTCATCAAACCCCTGGATGGTGTAGAGGTTTGAATAGAAAGCTTTGATGAGTCTTGTGATAGCAAGAGCCTCCATCTTCAGAAATGAACTCAGATGTTGCTGCTTGATAATCCTATGCATGGTCTTGTTTCGTAGCAACCCTTCATAGTCCACCTTTGAAATGTGATCGAAATCAAGGTTATCATCCCATCCCACCTTGGTGAAAAGGGTTTTCTCTTGCAGAGTAAGCTTCTCGGTTTTCCCTTCAACATTGACAATAATTTTCATCGAGGTTGTGCTCTGAGTCTAAATGTTGTTCGGGTAGTTACCATTTGAGAGGATTGGAAAAAAGGATTGAAAGAGAAGAGGAATTGTTTGCAAGGTTTAGACTTTAATAACTCCTAGGATTTTTTATTTAATAATGAAGCCAAAAACCTTATCTCCCACTTTCCTACCAATAAGATATAAGTTCAAAATATCACAGATCCAATGATTATACATGATATTGTTAACGCCGAAACTACTCTTAAAATTAACTCCAATGCATATAACTTGATTAATATAAAAGACTTAACACGAAACACGCATTATGCACATAGAAATATCATAAACTTCAAAATAAAAAGTATAAGTAGAAAGCAAAGAAAAGTTGTAAGGTATGCAAGTGAAAGCTAAAGTTGATCAAACCGTATCCACTCTTTAATGGGAATCGTCAATTCCCGCAATTCCTGAGTCTACTTTGAATTCAGTCTCGGCCCGTACAGAAACTCCGCTAGGATGCTATTCTTTGAGAATATCGAACAAACGAATATTGAAGAACGAAAACTTTTATTGATAAGTGATTTGCAAGTACACTTATACAACAATTGCTTGAGAATATAGAGAAATCTAGTGTTCGAAATAAGGATTCGAATCACTTAAACATTTTCTCGCTAACACTTATGAACGTAGCGAAACTAGATATTTTATTCTCTATCTACACACACTATACGTAACCCTATAATTGCACTCTAATGCTCTACCATGCACTCTGCTCGAAATTTGTCAGGTTTGGAACCCTATTTATAGAGTTCTAAGGGTTATGTCTATCCATACGAAGAGTTTTATCCATTGGCAAAAGATTGTATCTCTTCATTATGATTGGTTGACTTCTGATAAGTGTCTTTTCATTGGTAGTTGATGGCAGTTGATCATTCTTATCTGGCGGTTAGTAGTTAAGAAGATTTGACCAAAAAACGGTCCAAGTCATGACCGCGATACACAAGTCACGACTGTGAATCTTTGTTTGATAATTTTCTGCTTCTGAAGTGTATCAAGTCGCGACCACGAACTGTTCTCATGTCCATGAATTGTGTTTTTCTTCAGAATTCTTGTAACTTCATCTATCTTTGACAGCTTCGATCCTAAGCCAAATCTTTAAGTTCCACGCATCTTTTCACACCTTTTTCACTCTTTTTGCATAGAATTCCATTTAGGTTATTTTACTCCCAAGATTTACCTAGTATTTGCAATTGCACCAAAAACTATATACCACGTGAAATCTTTTATATGAAGTATAAAAATAACTTAAACTATAGTGTTTAGTGTGTAAAATTATATTGAAAATGAGTGTAATTATACACTTATTATACCCCCACACTTAACTTTTGCCTTGTCCTCTAGGTAAATTCAATAGAAGTATATAAATTGGTAATCAAGCTCGTACCTCATTTGGCGAAAGACTATTGCAGTAATCCCACATTCCCACGTTGCATAAGATTCAAGTAGAAGTCTGAAATTTCCCACAAATTAGTAATATGCAATTTATATAGTTTAGTTGCATACCTTTGTTCTTAATGGAGAGTCAATCAAATCGCATCTTCATATAAGCATTATATGCATCTTCATATAAGCGTTATATGCATACTCGAATATTTCCTTCTCTTAAGCATAGTATAAAGTATAAAGGACATAGAAAGAACACTTTGATTAATTTTCTCTCTAGGGATTTTAGGTAAACCTAAGATGCTAAAACACTCTCAGTGGTTGCATTTTATGCTCCATACCACTCTCCCCTTTTTTCAGTGGTTGCATTTTATGCTCCATACCACTCTCTCATTTTTTTCTTTTAAGTATATGTTTTTGAAGTACTTTGTACTTTACGCCCGTTTTTCATGCTATGCTTTCTTTTCTTTTTTCACTCATTGAATGGTTGCAGTTTATGCTCCGTACCATTCCTCACCTTTTGCTTAACTCATTGGCTATCCTCTCTTTCTTTTATTTTTCTTGTAATACCCTCATCCTTTATTGATCAATATCAAAGTATTATGGCTATATTTTCCCAACACTTTAAACTCACTCAATACTTATAGGACTTATTCGATATTTGTACATAAAACTCATAGTAAGAATACTATTAGATATTATTTGATAATGAGTGTAATTATACACTTATTATACCCCTGCACTTAACTTTTGCCTTGTCCTCAAGGTAAATTCAACAGAAGTATATAAATTGGTAATCAAGTTCGTATCTCATTTGGCGAAAGACTATTGTAGTGATACCACATTCCCAGGTTGCATAAGATTCAAGTAGAAGTCCGAAATTTCCCCCAAATTAGTAATGTGCAATTTATATAGTTTAGTTGCATACCTTTGTTCTTAATGGAGAGTCAATCAGATCACATCTTCATATAAGTGTTATATGCATACTCGAATATTTCCTTCTCTTAAGCATAGTATAAAGTATAAAGGACATAGAAAGCACACTTTGATTAATTTTCTCCTAAGGCATTTTAGGTAACCTAGGATGCTAAAACACTCTTAGTGGTTGCATTTTATGCTCCATACCACTCTCCCCTTTTTTCAGTGGTTGCATTTTATGCTCCATACCACTCTCTCATTTTTTTTCTTTTAAGCATATGTTTTTGAAGTACTTTTTACTTTGCACCCATTTTTCATGCTATGCTTTCTTTTCTTTTTTCACTCAATGAATGGTTGCAGTTTCTGCTCCGTACC